>BJCM01012400.1:0-18172 GCA_018326385.1 Flaveria bidentis
ATTGTACAAAAAGAGATTAACATCTCATTTTCTCATGAATTGGAAATTGTTCACAGATTTTGCCTCAAAATTTTCCCTGGAAATTAGGGGACCATTGGTTCCCGGTCTGGGACTTCTTTCACCGGTTTGAGATCGTTTTTCTCTAACTCAGCTACAAATGACAAAAGTTCAAAATACGTAACGCTACAAAAAAACATAACAATATACGCGATGAAGATCATCAAAGATTTCAACAAAAACTCAAAACCCTTGAACAAAATTCTTTAGTGTTAGATTTTCGGTAATTTTTACATTAATTAACATCTTTAAAGAGAACTATATCTTTAAATCCCGGTAATTAAATATGACACTGACAGTTATCGCGAGTTTTCAATTCTAACTTTTTTTCAAGTAGTGAACATACATACTCCGTCCTCTATCTACTCAGTAAGATTAAAAACATAACATTTAATAAAAAATACACCATTTTATTATCAGAATTTCAAATTAAACCATCTTTGAGTTTTCGAATAATGAGTTATCAAAGAACAAAGAAAAACCGATGATATTTTGATGTAGAAAGACGTGGTGGAAATTGAGCCCATGATTGGCCCACTCTGCATGTACACCATGGAGGATAAGGCTCACTCCATTACACCTCTCTCTTACCTTCTGTGTGTTGTATGTGAGAGAGAAACAAAAATATTATCTTTTCATGCAGCTATCATGTGTGTGTTTTTTTCCTCTACGATATATACAATCCAAACAAAGGCAAAAAGACACAACAATCTGCTGTCTCACAGCTTCATTCAAAACACAAACGAATAAGAATCCATGGTGTTTCTTATTATCTCTAAGTTTTCTTCATATCTAAAGAACACTTGAGTTACAGCAATCATATTATCATCATCTTCTTCTTCTTCTTCTTCATCGGTTCATGTTCTTATCTGATTACTAATATTCAAAAGCTCGTGTTTTTCATCGCTAATTACCTTCGATTTGTTTTTTTAGTCGTTAAAGATTCGATAAAGATGATGTCTGGTGATGGGTTTTCATCACCACCTTCTTCACTCACCTCCTTCTACCATGACCCCATCTCAAACCCTAACCCTAACAATATTTCTTCAGTTTCAGGTAAACGAAAGCGTAATCAAGCCGGTAATCCAGGTAAAACAAACGCTCATCTTCTTCCTTTAACCATTTGAATGAGTTTTATTAGTAATATTTGTCATTATGCCCAATTGTAGTTAACTTGTTAATCATGATGTTAACCCAAGATTAGTCCTATATATATATATTTATATATATATATATATATATCTCTTAGTTGAAGTGTAGTTCATTCTCTTGAATTTTGGTTCTGTTTGTGTGATTAATTAGTAGTTGCATTTGATACCTAACATAATCCATATATACAGATCCAGAAGCTGAGGTGATAGCTTTATCACCAACATCTCTAATGGCTACAAATCAATTCGTATGCGAGATATGCAACAAGGGTTTTCAAAGAGATCAGAACCTACAGCTTCATAGAAGAGGACACAACTTACCATGGAAACTTAAGCAAAGAAATAAAAATGAAGTGGTGAAGAAGAAAGTTTACATCTGCCCTGAGAAAACTTGTGTTCATCATGACCCTTCTCGAGCTCTCGGAGATCTCACCGGAGTTAAGAAGCACTATAGCCGGAAACATGGCGAAAAGAAGTGGAAGTGCGAAAAGTGTTCAAAGAAATACGCGGTTCAATCGGACTGGAAAGCTCATAGCAAGATTTGTGGTACTAGAGAGTACAAATGCGATTGTGGGACAGTATTTTCACGGTACGTTTATGGTTAATGGTCATCCTATTCGTTCGATTTCGATTTGAGTCCATGGATCTAAGCCGTTGCAAACAGCCTTCGATCTATAAACGTGTAAGGTACAACAAAATGAGGCTAATATAACTCTTGTAATATGTTACATTAAGTTTTGAAAAAAATACATTAAATCTTAAGAGTATTGTATTAGCCTAAAACAATGCTGTGTACAACATTTTTACCTAAAGCTACATTAGGTGAAATTGTATTAGATCTAATACAATCTTTTAATAGATAATAAAACATTTTTGTTATCAAATGAAACTTTTTTTAAAAAAGTTAACTTCTTAAAAGTTGCATTATGATCATATTTCTAGTAGTGTGCGTATATCAGATCGTGAAATAATCCAGTCTGCCTCTTTTCAAGACCTTGTATAAAGCTGGAGCTAAGTGATGATACGTTTTATGTACATATTCGAATCTTTCACCCTTTGTGTATGCAAAAACAGGAAGGATAGCTTCATAACACATAGAGCATTTTGTGACGCATTAATGGAGGAAAATTCAAGAATTGCATCATGTCCAATGGTTCCAAACATGGGGAACATGGGCTTTCGTAATGACTTGATGATGATGAACGACGGCGGCGGCGATAGGCCGATGCACGGCGGTTTTGGTGGTGGTTTAGAGAGTAATATCAACACCAATGGTGGCAAATCAAGACTTCCGATATGGTTAGATAACAACAACAACAACAACTCAACGTTTTTAGGGTCATCGAGCTCGTACTACAACAATGGCGGAATGCTACCACCGGAATTAATGGCGAATTGGATGAATAGATACAACGGAATATTACCACAAGGGTTATCTTTAAATGAAGAAGATCAACATGCCCAAAAGGAAATGCAAGTGAATACAATGTATACCTTTGATGTTGGCTCTAGTTCAACACCTCAACACAACCTCATGTGTTCAAGTCTACCACCGGCGCCACCGCCACCCCCACCGCCACCGGTGCCAGCGGTGGCTAACATGTCAGCCACCGCTCTTTTACAGAGGGCAGCTCAAATGGGGTCAACAAGAAGCACACATTCTGGTGGTGGATTTGGGGATGGTGATTTCACTAGGGACTTTTTGGGTGTTGCAAGAGATGACAGGAGTGTATCGTTTAACTTACAACAAGAGTTAAGTAAGTTTGCTTCTTCTACTATGGGGTTTAACCAATTTAATAGGCCGGAGTCATGAAAAGCCTATTTAGCGACGGTTTTGGCGTCGGAAAGTTGTATTGTGACGCTTCGTAGGATATGATGGATTTCTGTCGCTATTTCCGATAGTTGTAAGTTTTAACAGTTTATTTACTTGTATATTTCACATGACAAAAATGCTACATTTGAGTAAAGTTGGTCAGTTAGAGATCAATTGAATCCTAATTTGTTTTTTTTTTTTTGTAAACTTTAGTTTGTATCGTACTTATAAGATAATATATACTTAAAACAATAGATAGACTTTCGTATATCAACTTGGTAATTAGACTGAAAACTAGTTGTATATTTAAGTGCGTGTTCTTATTATAATAAGAACACATTATTATGAGGCAACGTGAATGTATTGTGATGTTCTAGTCATGTTTTGATTGTATGTGAGTTGGTACAAATAACTTAACAAACTCGTCTACTAATTAAATAAATATTAAAAATAACTTAAAGAATTATGATATCTTTTATGTATTTTTTAACGGCTAGTTGGATCATTAAAGGATCATTGGTTCGATCATCCGATCATTTTTATTACTTAAACATGAAACCATTGGACACTAGGCTGACATGTCCTTGAATAGAAACTTGTACATCGCTCAAACCAAAGCAGTGTTGCGTGATAATTAGCTAGCTAGCCAGTGAGATTGATTTAATGAGTTCGATACATTATCAAACCAAAGTTTGTAATTCATTTAGTTTTCATACACTTGGCAAAATGGGCGGGTTGGGTCGGGTCGGGTGGCAGGTCAAGATGGGTTCGGGTCAGGGCAGGTTCGGGTTAGAACGGGTTCGTGTTAGGAACGAGTCAGGATTGGTTCGGGTTAGAATGGGTTTGGGTCAAGACGGGCTGGGTCGGATCGAAAAAATACAAAATTATCTATTTCCAACAAAATCATACATTTGATCACAACTGGCAAAATGACGGGTCGAGTCGGGCAAGGTGTTGGGTAGAAAGGATTCGGGTCAGGATGAGTGGTGCGGGTCAAGATGGGTCCATTATCTTTGTTTGCATTATCATTAGTTTAATTTGATCGATGAGCATACTCGTACGCAAAATAGATCATTTGGAATATCAATTTTTGTTTTAATGGTGTTTCGTTTGTGCATCTACGTGATGAGTGTAGCATCCGCGCCATATTTTTTCTCTCTCTCTCAATTTAACGGTGGTTAATCTCATTTGTTTTAGTTCAACTCATCTTGACCCATTCTTAAATTTTCTCACGTCCAACATGACCCATAAAATCATTATGAAAAACTCATATATATGAACCCAAAATTTGATATACGAGCTAGCTTTGCCGGGTATAGTTTTCAAACATCAAATTGGTTGGTTTGGCCAATTCTAGGGCATGTCGTCTATAAGTCACTTGGTGTGATTAACAAAAATCTCTATTGAAAGACGTTACTTTGAACAAAAAGTCTGTTTCAAACGGTTGAATGATCATATTGTACATCATGATACACATTAATAACTTTAATATTATTTTCGAACTTTGTGTAAAGCGAGAGATAAGTGAAGTCATATTTTTATTTTGGACCCTGTAAGAACCCCAATATTGCAGTTTTGAAAAGTTATTGTTTTTTGTTTTGTATTGTTTGAAAGATAACAACATGAAATTAATATTCTTTAGAAAGATATATAAGAGGATCTTGTGAATTGTCAGAGGTGGGAGAAGACAAAAAAGAGTGAAACAAAGGAACATGTCTTTTATAGAAAGCATATCATGGTTCTGCATGTACAACTGTTACTATTTTTCCTACTGTTACGCCTGTGAACATTATCTAACCCTATTCACCTCTTTTCTTTTTACCACTAAAGGTAAAAGGTGGTACGTTATAACTTTCAAACCATAAAATCATCCGGTATTGTGTTGAGAATTAAAAGTTGAAGTCAAAACGGAGGATGGTGCTGTCACTTGCCACCCAAGCCGGGGCCAAGAGTTCTTCCACATGTTTCCGGTTATTACTCCGTGTGACCTTAGAGAGTTATGTTTCACCTGTGGCGATATCTAAATTATATTCATTTATTGTAAACTTTTATAAAATATATTCACAACACTTTTATTGGAATGAATTAGATTTGGGTTTATAGCATAGAGCCCACACACTTATGTTAACTAGTTTTATACCCGTTTTATCGTCATATGTATTTTTTCCTACTTTCAAAACTAAAACATTATTTGTTAAAAAAGAGCCAAATTTTGTGGAATGTTTCATAAAAGGTTCATATTTACAATCTCCCATGTTTTCAAAAATTAAAAATTGACTATCAAAAATCCAATACATGTAAAATTGAACATCAAGAATTAAAGGGCTATGATGGGTAGAAGGCTGGTGTCCAATTCTAAGGAACCTCTACCCACCTTTGACTTGTATTTGATAGAGTAAACTTATTGGTGTAAGCTCAAGTTTTTGGAGACTTTTTATCATAAGAGGCTTCACTAAAATGGTCATAACTTGAGGTAGAAGTTTCCGTTTTGGGCCTGTGACCAATCGACACGATCGTTGGACCGAAGAGCACGTTTTTACAAATAGCCGTAGGCGGTTTGGGTCATCGTTTCTGCCCAAAAACGGCTTATTTTATGAGTTATTTTAATTTTTATCTTATTTTTAGATTTTGTTGAACTTTACATTTGACCCAGGTTTTGGCCCATTAATGTTTTGTGGTTCATTCGACTTTTGTTTTGTTTATTTATATGCATGTAAGAGATGCGTGGAATAATCATTAAAGTTTATAAAAAACATTTGTTTTCTCTCTATCACAGTGTGTGTTAGTGTTAATTTCTGATTATCGGCATTCTTGTGAATCAACGATAGTTAGAAGAATTGTTTCTGGTATTCTCGTTGAATTAACATGTTCAGTTGTTTAGTCTTCTGCTTCCGACTACATCACTTATTCATTTGTTGGCTAACTTTAACAACCTACATATATAATCAGTGAACCAAAAATCAAACTTAACTTTATTTTTTCTCAAAATAAAAAAATGGCCCTGTAGTTCTTAAAACCCATGTCTTTCACCGAATGACTTTCACAAAGCTCACGGCCACCACCTCGAGTTACCTATACAATCGTAAGGCTCTAAGAAAGTATACAAGAAACACTAGAGTTCATTCATCCAGGTTTGACTTTAAATTATTGCAGTTGCTTCTTGGGTTTGCGTTCATAAAAAAACCTCTTCAAAAAAGTGAACACTAAACATATAAATGATATAAAGCGTGATATGCATGGGTGATTAACTCATTTCCATACGAAAAAACACTATCAATTGTGTGTGTCTTAACCTGATCTCAGTTTCTCAATATTCCATAGACTATCAACATATTCTATAAAACAACAAACATAAATGTTTAACTTCCGGTGCCTACTAATTTACCCTCATAAAATGATGTTAATTACTTTTAAATAAATATCAATAATTATAAAATAAGAAAATCTTATTTTAGTAAATATATGGGTACTTTGTTTGGCAGCAAATGCCATCCAAGTGTCAAATGAAATTTGTCTGAGTTTTAATCCTAATATGACAAAACAACATCATGTCCCAGCTCCTTATGCTACAACAATAATTAACGAAATATATATAATTCACCCTTTTATACAAAGTTTTTCCCTAAAACAGCAGTAAATTTTTAACACCATGTGGATCGAATGAAGTGTAAGTTGATCGAAACAAAGTATCTTTGTAGCTTTAAACATACGAAGTTTTAATCATTATTCTTTGTAGCCTTGTGTCCCGTCTTTATTTGTGGATAAGAAAGGCGGAACACTCACTACAAGAAATGTATTCATTAGTGGCGACACCTTTAGCGGCGACAACCCTTTAGCGGCGACAACCCTTTAGCGGCAACAACCCTTTAGCGGCCATTGTCGCCGCTATTAGTCAACGATCCGACTGGGGTTCTAAACTTAGACCTGGTCGTTGAACGTGCGTCAGATCTGACGGTTGGTGTTTAATCGTACAACAGAAAGTATTAGTGACGACATGTCGCCGCTAAAGGGTGCATACCCAATAAATCGGGATTACCCTCCTTTTTCCCCTCCACACCACACCTCAATTCACGTTTTCACTGCTGCTCAAACTCCGACGACCATCATTTCACGACCACCGGTCCGCGACCACCGATCGTCATCTTCCTCAACCTCCGGTCCTTATCTTCCTCAACCTCCGGTCATCATCTTCCTCAACCTCCGGCCGTCATCTTCCTCAACCTCCGGTCATCATCTTACTCAACCTCCGGTTACATTCCTCAAAATCTGACCACCACCACCTTCTCAACGTCATCCTCAAAGTCCGGTCACCACCGTCGTCGTTGTTGTCGTGGATCTCAACCACCATCGCCGCTAATACCTTTAGTTTTCAACACAAATTAGAAGGTAATTTTTTGGGTTTAAACATAAATTTATGTTTGTTTAAGTTAATGTATGGTTGAAACATGTTTAGATTTGTGTTTAGATTTAGTAGGTTGAACTTAATTTTTGATAGAATTTGTGTAATTTTTAGGTGTGGTTGTTTATGTTAATGTATGGTTGAAAAGTGTTGAAGATGATAAACTAGTGAGATGGATTTAGGTATTTTGGGTATTTGATGTAGTGTACTTGTTATGGATTTGATAAATATAATTTGATGTTAAATTTTAGTTGAGTTTAGGTGTATTTGGGTATTTGATCTACACTTTTTGTTTAATTGATTAAAAGATGTTTAGATGTTGATGTTTAGTTGGTTAAATAAAACATATGAGGTCGGATACTATATATAGTTCAAGATGGTGAATATTAAGATAATATTAGTATATGTAATTTATGCTTAGTTTAAAAATATATATATGTATGTTGTAGGTTTGAAGTAGATGGATTTGGTATTTAGTTACTTAAAATTTAGTTGAAAATTGTTATATATATATATGTATTTACGAATTTTGTGTATATTTTTTGTTTAAATGGTTGAAAGATGTTTAGATTAGTTGATTAAAACTTATTTATATGTTATTAATTGTTATTTATTGTTAGCTCTTAGGTTTCGCAACTTTATTCTAATCACCACGAGCTTAGAAATACCCGCCCGAAATTGATTTAGTAATTATTTTCGGGTTGACCTCGTTTTGGGACTACTTTTTGAATATTTTATCTAATTTAGGATATGAATGTATATTGCTTTATTGTTTGTGTAAGAAAAATTTGGTTGTCATTTTCACTTTGCTCCTCGGGTATATATCTCTATATGTATATACTTTGCAACTTAGTGAAAATGCTGCCAAATTTTTCTTAAACAAACAATTATGTAATACACATTCATATATGAGATAAGATATTCAAAAGTGAGTATAGCATCCTACCCTTTTAAATTCTATATCAATTAACTTAATTTTTATTCATGTTTTCTGGATAAATATTCATCCACTTAAATCCTAAATTATATTGCAGTCCTGTAATCACGTCTGTTGATAAAAATTGGCTTCTTAATCCGAACCGTAGATCACACGAATATCAGAAAAGGAGGAAAACAATTGATTTTTTTAAGTGATAGACATAGAAAAACCTCATCATCAAACAAAGCAAACCGGCAACAACAACAATACATTAATCATGGGGGAACTGCTCGTATAGTAGTTATTGTTACAAGAAGGTAATGTTTTAATTATTTGTATATGTATTGTATACAAGTATTTATTTAATTTATATATATATATTCTTATAAATGTTAAACAGAATAAGAGCAGACTTGAGGCGTTTCAGAATGCTTATACCAGTAAAGATGTGACCTTTGATACAGAGATAGCAGAGCAACAATATGTAAGTTTTATACAATGTTTTTAAAACCGGACCGGACAGTGAACTGGATGCCTTACTGATCCGATGGTCGGACCGGTTCAACCGGTCGGACCGTATATAAGAACCGGATAAAATTATAATATTTTTTATAAATATATGTAAAAATTACAAAAAAATAAAAAAAATATATAAAAAACTAGTTCAACCGGTCCTACCACCGGTTCAACCGGTCCAACCACCGGTTCAACCGGTACGATTCCCCGTCCGACCGGTCCGACCACTGGTTCAACGCTAAAACAGTTTTAAACACCGAACCGGGTCGGATCGGTGACCGGTTCCCGTTCCAACCGGTCAGACCGGCCGGTCCTGTCCGGTTTTCAAAACCATGGTTTTATATAAAGTCGAGTTTTGAAATATTAAAGATAGGACCTTTGTGTGTGTGTATATATATATATATATATATATATATATATATATATTAAATCATTTTTGTTAATTAATGTAGAATCAGCTTAAAGAACGATTTGATAAGCTAAGTCAATCCCAAAACGAAGAAAATTGTTCATCAACGCCAAGCGAGGTCGAAGTTTTTGAGTCGGTGTTGGGAGAATGCGCGGACATATTAGAGGGATTGGGCGTAAACCGTCTGCAGGGTCGAGTTCGTTTGTCCATGAGCAGGAACAAACATCTTAGACACTTTCAGATGTATTAAAGTTATATAAGTTTTATCTTAAATGGGTCAAAATGGATAAATTTAAATTTAACAAACACCTCAAACATTTTGTGGTTTAATTGAAGCTATTTGTGTTGTCACGTTTTTTGATATATAAACACCACTTTCTTTGTCAAAGAATCACCATTACTTGTTTGGAACAGATGATGTCTAAGTAAAAGAATCACCATTACAGTAAATTACACAAAAAGAAAATGTTTTGATAAAAGTATAAAAGTGTTGCAATAAACCTTTGATTTTTTTTTGAATCTTTGATATTTTTTGGTATGCTCCTCTTATGTAGTTTCTATCAATAACAAATTATAAATCATGTTAAGCATATCATAGACTACCCTTAATTGAATAATCAGATCTCGGCTTGAAAACCCTTGAGATCACAATCCAAAACACCCCTAAAATGGTGGAGCAGAGAGTTCACGAGTTGGAATCAAATGGTTAGATCGCAAGTTTTCAATTCTAAATCCAAGATGATATATAGAATATCATATGTCAAGAGAATATACACTAAGATTATGAATGTATAAATAATATGTGTATACTTACCAGTGATGCACAGCCTTAGGGCACCATTGCATAGCCTTCATTGTACTGCACATGGGGAAGATGATGGTGACGGTGTTGTGTAGTGGAACAAGAGAATCCATCTTTGTTGGGTGTGGGTATGATGACGACGAAGGCTTTGTGTAGGAAGCAGTGATGATGAAGGTGATTCTTTTAGAAGCTGAACAACATATCCTTTGCGATGTAGACGGATGAAAGAAAGAAAGAAGACGATGTGTATTATAAGGTTAGTGGTGGAGGTTACCGGAGATAAGGTGGTGTTCAATCTGGAAAATAGGATTAACCCGCTCACCCCATGATTTTTTTATGCAAAATACTGCGCTGAGATAACCGTAGGAAACCAACTTAATTGAAACCGTTGTAACCGTTGAATTTAAACGGATAGGATTTAGTTTCAACTTGATCCAACGGATAAGATGATTTCTACCGGCGGTTACACTCACCGCTGTAATATAATATATAATTAGGTTTTCTTATTATCTTTATATATCATGAGACAACCTATTTAAAAGTATCACCAAGATGAAGTTGTAAAAAATGTCTAGTAAACTAACATGTTAGAAAACACAGGTTTTTTAAAACCTTCCAAAATTACTCCAATTAGAAAACTAAAAACATTGTCACATAATTGATCGATGTCGTGTGGTCGGTCAAAAATATATATTAAAGAGTACCTAATCACCCTTAATAGTAAAGGGTAAGTAAGGTGTCGAATCCACAGAGAATCACAGGACAGTACTAGCAACAATTAAACGAAGAGAACTAAACATTGAAAAGTAAACTGATTTATGGATTGATTCAAGAAATACTTTAATGAATGAAATAAAAGTTTGAGTTTTTAACAATTTTAGAGAAAAAGCAACTCACTTCAGAATTCAGGTTTGTCAAAGTTATAATTTTTCTTTAGTAAAACCTAATGGAAGTCATTAATGGTGACTTACACATGATAAGATCTAAGTGATAATTATGGATCAAAGCTTAAAGGACCCTATTCACACAATTATCAATTTGAATAATGAAACCTTAATTTTAATACTCAATCACACAATGATTAAAGATAACCAAAATCATAGACTATCAACATTAGATTTAAACATAATCAAATCGTTCAAATAATCAAATCATAAATTAAATCTAAAAGAACTTAAATGGTTCAAGATCCAATCCCAAATCTAGGTTACAACTAAGAAAAATAGAAACTTGCACAAACCCGTCCCCTAAAGTGAATCACAATTGATTTAGCCTTGCATCATCATCGATTCTTCAACAAATATGTAACTGATCATGTGAATTCGGATGAACTTGATGTTGGAAGACCTTTAGAATGATCAAAGATGGTTGATATTCGTCCAAAAATTGTTGTGTCAAAGTTTTCAAGTCGAATTAGGGGTTTTCCCTTTTAAATCGCTTCAATTTAGGTCAAACCTTAACAAAATCCCGGACCCCGGCGTCGGTGGCGCCTATGGAGGCGTCGGTGGCGCCACCTCCCTGTGAAAACTTGATTTTCATTTGTAACTTTTCGAGACCTTTCTGTTGATAGGTCGTGGGTCCCACAACTCTTTTCCTGGCTCAAGCTATGCCCGTTTTAAGATACCGTTGTTATGAAACTTCGGTTTATCATATCTTTACTTCTTGAGCTCCAATTCTCGTCCTGTTTCTTCCAATTTCTTTGTATTTTTCATGTTTAACCTACAACCACAAAATAATCCCAAAAGTAACACTATTTCTCATAAATTTACATGCAAACCATGGAAATAAAGTCGTTAAACATTGAACTTTCACCACCCGATCAATAATCATTATCTTTTTATTTTTAACAACTCCCTTTTTTTTCTTTTCAATATATTCATATATATAGTGGGGTTCATATATATTCATTTTTTATTGTTCTTGTGGAAGAACAATTGCATCAAAAACATCCCCACCCAATTATGATAAACTCAATAGATATGCATGTACATGTTTTTAAGTTTATGCAAACGTCTATTGTGATGTTTTAATAATAACCGATAAAATTTTTTTTACATTTAACAACTTTATCAGAAAAAGAAAGAAGGGTAAATTACAAATTTTGTCCTTTAAATATATCTAAAATTATGGATCTTGTCCTTAAACTTTTATAATTACACTAAACGTTCTTTATTTAAAAACTTATCACACTTTATGTCATTTCTACTAACTGAAGTTAATTTTTTTAATTATTTTTTTTGTAAAAATCATTTTACCCTTACCCCTTAAAGGACGAAATCTTTAATTTTTACTAATCTTTTGTTTTTTTTCTTTTTGTTTTTATTTTATTTACTTTATTTCTCTCTAATATTTTTTCTTTTTTCTAACCACTTTATTTTAATAAACTTATTTTTTTAATGGTCATTTTACCCTTAACCCTTAAAATGACAAATTATGTTACTATTAATCGTTTATTATTATTATTATTTTAAATTTATTTTATTTTCTTTACTTTTATTTATTTTTAGACCCTTTTGTTTAAAGAAATAATAATAAATATTAGTAGTAGTTTAGTTTTATTTTTTTATAAAATGTAATTTTATTTATAGATTTTTGTTTTCTTATAATTGTTTTATTTGTTCAATTTGTTCATTACCTTTGTAATAAAACTAATAGAAATTAGACAATTAGAATTTTAACTTTCTTGGTACAAGATTTTTCAATCGTTTTAAGTCATTTGATTTAGGGTTTATATTCGAAACTGTTTGGAGAAAGTAGGATTTTGGTTTATTATATGATTTTTTTCGTAATTAATCAAATGGTTTGTTTTTAAATATAAATATGATAGTGCATTACTTTAATTTAAAATAAAATATACTAAAAGGTTACTAAAGAATTACTTAGATTTTTTAAATAAAAATCATTTAATTTTTTAATTAAATGTACTTTTATTCATGATTTTATTTAAACTGATAATATTAATTTTTATCAACAGAAATCAAAGCCAAACCACTTAAAATTAAAACAAATCCGAACCAAACAATTACTAAGGGTTTGCTTTGGTTTGGTTTTACGATTAAATTTATTGAACCTTTTTTTAGTAAAAACACTTATATACTTCATATATCTATCAATGTTTAATTATACATATAGCTCAATTTAGAATAATTATAACCAAGTAAAATATAAAAAAATCATATACTAAAATCATACGATCTCTAATAGGTTTCTAATATAAACTGTAAGTCAAACTATTTAAATAGTTGAAAATTCTTATACCAAAAAGGTAATAGAAAAACGATGATGAAACAAAATCGATTACTAGTTTAAATTTATAACACAAAAAAATATTGTAAGCTCTCCATCTTGTTCTCATATGATTAGAAAGGTAGATAACTAATTTTTAAAAATAAAAAATATAATAAATAAAAAAACTATAGATAAAATTATATTTTATAAAAAATATTTAAATAATAATATTTCAGATAAGTTTATAAAATAAAAATTGATTAAAAAAGATAAAGTAAATAAATAAAAATAAAATGAAAATAGTAAAAGAATAAGGAAAATTACATATTTCGTATTTTAAAGGATAAGGGTAAAATGGTACATTTACACAAAATAACTGAAAAAATTAACTTCAGTTAGTAAAAAAACATAAAACATGATAAATTTTTAAATAAAAAACGCTTGGTATAATTATCAAATTTTAAAGACAAAATCCATAATTTTAAACATATTTAAATCACAAAATTTATAATTTACTCAAGAAAGAAACAACAAAGCCTTCGAAGAACTATAAGTTTGCATATTTTAAGTTCAAAGTACATTTTATATTTTTGACATAAACTTACAAATATTTCAAATAGCGTACATATATAAATAAAACCAAAACAAAAACCTTTGGGACCCACTCAATAATCCAAGCTGGCACGATCTTGACCGTCCGATATCACAAATAAAACATCACGATGAAGACCATTATAAATCCACACAAATTCTGATCGAAACTCACCACACCGGAGTCATCGGCACTAGCACCACCGTCTCCGGCCGCCGGAGAATCATCACCGCCACCGGCAATGGATTTCTTATCTTTCTTCTCCTGTTGATTCGCCGTCGCCGGCGCCGGCGGCGGAGGACCAAACAACCTCATGGGCAACAACACCTTCTCCACTTGATACACCGCAAGATCACCATCACTGTAAACAGCATTTCCCAGAGTGGTATCCACAACTCCGGTGGACACATTCACCTGGTTTCCAACGGTGGTGACGTTCAACGGAAACATGTAAGGAGTGGTGTCACCAGCTTGTGTTCTCAAAGGGTTGCTAACAGTTTGAAACTGTGAGATCGAGAGGAAGATGGGAATGATGTGAAATTGGATCAATTGGAGCTTTTGTTGGTCGGAGAGGGAGTTGAGGACGCCGGAGTTCATGGAGGAGAAGGCGTTGTCGGTGGGTGCGAAGAGGGTGAGGCCTTGGTCGGAGTTGGTGAGTTGGTGGTCGAGTTGGGTCATGTGGAGGAGGTGGAGGAGGATGGTGAATTGGTTGGGTTTTTGTAGGATGTTCGTGATGTTGGTGGGTGGTGGTGGTGGTGGAGATGAGGCGGCGACGGTGGTGGTGGTGGTGGTGGTAGTGTGGAGGATGAGCAACTGTAACAGGCATAGTGGGAGTGTAGGAAGTGATGATGTCATGTTTTTAAAACTTTGTTTTTAAATAATTTTATTGGGAAATGGTTGAGAGGCAACGGTGGATAGAGGAAATTTATTGAGAGAGGAAACTTTTAAATTACTCTACACCTATACATACATTGACACATATACATATGTAGATTTGTATTTAAACAATAATTTTATTTTAATTAGACTTATCTATTTGTAAGTTGAAGATTGGGACATTTCATAGCTACTCGATATCATATTGTTAAAACTCGAATTGAGGAGTACTGGTATTAAAAAACAGTCTAGTTTGCTATGGAAATTTGTGATGAAAATTTTTGTGTCGTAACTTACAACACAAAATAGATAACGGTTGTGACACATTTGCAACTCAGGTTAAATAAAAATGAAACTGTTAACGGTTGCGTAGAAAACACAATTTCCAGCAAGTCTTTTTCCGACAAAATTTTTCATGTTACAAGCGTGGAGAGGTTATATGAGTCCAAGAAAAGCTTTACGAGTCAATATCAAGTTTTACACATAAAACTATAAACGAGTCGAGCTGAATCTCAACAATTTTATATAAAACAAATCGCACTCAAATGTGGTAATCGAGTTCGAGTCCAGACGATTCATTTTTGCTTGTAAAGACAGGAAAAACACAAGCGATGTTGGAGGGTTACTCTGATAAAGGTTGTTTTTGCATGATTGCATATGGTCTAAAATTGCAGAAATTGTTATGAGAAGGCCCTGCTCAAAGATGCCCACAAACTTAAAACCAAAGTCATAATATTTTTCACCAATTATAATAAATAAAAGTAGGTAATGCTATTGTATAAAAATTGTGTATCTATTTTATTTACAATGAACTTGTAAATAAATTTGATAAATATAACTAAATCACACAACAAATAATAATTATCGATAAAGAGTCGATGATGGCGTTAAAGATGTGCAGTGGGTGATCGACTCATCGTGCCTTCGGTTCTTCAATTTTAGAATTGGCACTCTAGAGAATTTTGTTAATTATGTTAACTTTTTAAGTGTTTAAAAATGTATTGGATTATATGAATACCGGGTTAATGGTAGATGAGCTAATTTGTTTAAAAATTGGATATTGTGTTTTAAAATGGTGACTTATGGGTTTATAAAAATTAACGAGACATCTAATCCGGAATAATTGCTAATAAATTATTAATAATTTCTTTATATGTATGTTTACTAGGTTAGTATCCCGTGTATTACATGGGTTGAATAAATAAAATAATAAATAATTAGTAATAAAAATATATAAATTATAAAATCATATTTGAAGATAAAATATGATTATAATTGCATATAAATAGCTATTCAAGTAAATAAACAATAAATAAGTTATAGAAAGATATATAAATAGCTATTCAAGTAAATAAACACGAGAAGTTACCGTACGATATTTTAATATAAGATATGTATAAAATTATATATACGTACTTGTTCAAGATAGAAAACAATTATACTACTTTTAAATATCTTATCAAAATAGTTTCATTTTTAAATATTTGTTTTAAGATTTTATTATAAAAATTTATTGTTTATAAAAATCTTGTTTATTTAAAACTCAAGTTTCTAATTATTCTGGTTGTTTTAATAAAACTACTTTTAGAAAATTCCATATTTTTTATAATTATTTTTAAAAGAAGACTGATTTGAAATATTTTGTTTCAAAAGGTCAGTGTTTTAAAAAATATATACATTTTAATTTTCTTAATGAAATTTATTTTTAAAAACATAGTTTGATTTTAAAAATATATAGATGAGAGAGAAAAATATATCAATTGATCAAATTAGTTTTTATGAAGAGAGAGAAATTGTTTGAGTGTTTAAATTATTTTAATACTTTTTTGGAGGGAAAATAAAGTGAGAATGTTTAGAAAAATGACAAATGTCAAAAAAATGGTTTAAGAATATAACAAGTGGCAAAAAACATTCCTTTATTAATATTTATAGATTAATCCGTGTATAATAAGTTTATTAGCAGAATACCCTTGGCTAGAAGAGACGAAATGTGATTGTCGAACAAATCGACCTATGATACATAAATAAAGAAATTAAAATTTGGGCTCTCTTGAAAATAAGACTTGTATGGTCGTCACCAAGCACCCCGCAAGAGTCGACCGTAGATGAAGTGACGTGTTTATAAGTGGGAAGATACTTCTATGTATCATTACTTATCTTAATAATTAAGGTGATGGTTTTTTTAAACATATCTTTGATCAATGGTTTTACTTGGTAATATTTTAATTGTATCAATTGTAAATAGAAAACGATATGTGATAACTTTGTGTTTTTTACACAAGTAAAACAGATTATAAAGTCAAGTAAGAAACAACTGTAGACTACTAGACTATATTATAGTTTTTGGAACACCAAGAAGTTGTGAATATTTAAATGAATTATGTTGTTGATTTTAACTGGGATGTACTCCCGCGCGTTGTCGCAGGATTCTTTTCGCAATGCTCTGAAGACCATAATAGCATGAAAGAGCAAGAAACCATATATATATTTCTGCTTGTTGAGGTGGTAGCACATGAACGATATATCAACTTCATTAAGCCTCAAACCTTCAATGACAAGCTCATTTAATTGAAACTATATTCTCTGCCATTTTACTAACTACTATGAAGCCTCTTCTATTGTCCAAGCATAAAGTCCTTCCTATAGTCCAGACTATCAAGTCAGGACTATGTGAGTGTCATTTGCAGTTTTGGAGGGCAAAAAAGAAACATTAACTTTGTTGTTTAGATATATTGATTAGATTTCTAAAATGCTCAAATCTAATAAAAAATTGCTTATACAATAAACAATTTAGAGGTTGACTCAAACCTATAAAAACTACCTTCGAACTACCCAGATTTCAGAAATGACTTGTCCTCACCTGAATCCATCTTTACCCGTTCTAACCCTTTTTTGCCCACTACAGTGTATGATCGTGTTTTAAAATCATAATTAAAATGTTTATTGTTTATAACTGAAATCAAGAGATTGAAGAATGCACTAAAACATCAAATTATTATAAATAATGATTTTTTCCATGCTTAAGTGCATAAAATGCTCCTTTTGGTATAACTTCCTCATTTACGTTCTTCCATTCCATTAGATGTGTGGTTTTGTTAAATCCTTCCATTTGATTATGCAGTACGTTTTGATAGTTGAATCTAGTCAACTTTGAGAGAAAAACTATTTACCTGAACTCAACTTCTCATTAAATTGTCCTGACCTTGGAAGAACCATAGATACAATGAAATGGCTATTATATATACTACAATTAGCAACTTAACAATGACGCCTTCCACTCCCGTCCTTCCACTTCCGTCGCAACTTAACGGTGATGCCTTCCACTTCCGTCCTTCCACTTCCGTCTTCAACCAATGCAATTTAACGGTGCTTTAACTCTTCCTTCCACTTTCGTCTACAACCGCAATTTC
>BJCM01012411.1:0-13800 GCA_018326385.1 Flaveria bidentis
ACCCTCTATCGTTGATCCATTGCTCATTCTAAAGATAAGATTTTTGTTAAGATTCACGTCCAGATACAATTGTTTTTAGGTCATGACACATTGCAATGGGGACTTCTATTAGTAAAAGTTCGTATATATAATAACAAAAACTTAGTATATATAAATGGTAACCTTTAAATCTATAAAAGGTACCTAAAAGTCTAAAACTCCTTATGAATCTGCTCTTGATTTCATACATAACATTGTAACACACCTCAAAAAACAATAAATCCACCATCTAGTCTTCTAGGAATTATACATTATACGACTCATGCCACAGGCCCACAGCTAGCCCAACGTTCGATATTCGAAAAATGAACCACTGATCGAACCCTTTTCCAGTATCACTACGCAGTGTCGGTTTCCATGCAAACTCTTGTCAAATAACTAGTCATTTTTGCTTGTTACCACCTCACATTCATCGCCTGTCCCACCTTGATCATATGCATAATTCACACACATCCATATATAGAAACTTAATGCACATGCACATAGACAATGGTATGGTCCATATAACACACAATATATATATATATATATTACCTTATAATACAATCAAATTAAGTTATTCATATAACTCTGAACTCCTCTTCTTAATTTATTTTTTCTTTTTTCATTTGGTTAATTTAATCGTCTTTCAGTGGTGGTAGGTGAACTGGTGTTTGCATATTGCAAGACTTTTCATAATTCAATTAGGTAAGTTTAATTAATAATGATTTCAGACCTCATGTAACATTGTTTAATTGTAGACTTCCTATATATTAGTGTTATATATAAACAAATTAATAAAAAATATTAATGAGTTACATAAGATATTTGACAAAAGGTAAGAAAGATACTGTACATTTATTATATGAAAGTGGGGGGAAATTAGGATTTGGTGTATGTTACATAAATATTACTGGTTCCTATCATGAAAGCCTTATTTTTCTTTGTTTGTGACCTCGGGTAGGTGAAGGTACAAGGGAACTCCACCCATTATTAGTTTATTCATTATAAAACTTTTTATGTATAAAAAGCATAAAAAGTATTAATTAACCATTATTGTTAACATGATATATAACAATCATAAATTTGATGAAAAGCTGCAAAACAAAATTAACAATATTATTTCTTCATATAAAGACTTGACCAATGACCACTAATGAATGAGAGGTAAACCTTTTGAATTAATTAATTAACCATAATTAGTGGATTTTTGTCACGCTTTGCAAGAGCTATGTTTTAAATAAATTCTATGTTGAAGCTATACTAAATGTAATCACTTCACAACCCTAGCTAGCTAGAAATAATTACATCACCATGCTATATTCAAACTAACGATACACAAAGTTTAACGACAACTCAGTTTTGAATAAAGTTTATGTTTAAAACTAACTAAAAATAAACATGTATTAACAGTATACTCAAAATTAAAAACATCAAATCGTTGTAGATGAATAAAAAATATGCTATTTGATCCGACTTGGTTCTAAATGAAACTTAGATAAAAATAAGCATCTTATGGTGGAATACCTTGAATTTTTTTTAATATTATATTCAAAAGTTATAAGAATATATATATATATATATATATATATATTCAAAATTCAATATTAAAATACAAATTAAACAATTTAACAACGTCTAATAGTCAATATGTAAAAGAAAATATAGTTGCATTTAGTTGTATATTTGTATATAGAATAATTTTTTTTAACGGCAGGTTAGTTGTTATAAATTAGTAACATCAAGTTAGTAATAATTCGTTAATGTCAATGTTTAAACCTTGAACCTTCAAAAGAATCAAAACCTCTCACTTCCCTCTCGAACCACTGAACCAAAAGTAACTCGGATAATTCACAAAACAAAGTTAACTAAACATAATTTACCCTTGATTTATCATACACAGTTATAATAGTTTACACAATTGCACAAAGATGTTTAATTTTCTCATGCATGAAAATCTAACTTTGGTAGCAAACCTTAATTTTTTGTAACAATATATATCAAAACTGGTGACCACTTAGAGTTGTTGGGTAGATAGATAATAATTGATGGTAAAAAAAGCTAGATGATAACTAAGCTATATATATAGGTCCAGCTAGACTAGACCAAAGCAAAAAGATGATGTTCAAAGTAACTTTGTCCCGTGTTAGGAATTTGATGTATCGTTAGATCATGGAGTTTGGGTTTTTGTTTCGTTTATTAAATTAATAAACATTACATAATCCAACCCGATTCCACCATAGGTACACATACTTACATATATTATATATTTTTTATTTACTATTAAAGATATTTTCCTTTTCTTTTCTTCAATTGTAAGACTAATAATCCTAATAAAAGTACGTATTAGGATGAAATCTCTTTCAAATTCCCTACAAGACTGTGAGTATATAAAGAGAGTATAAACCCTATAAATATAAACTATGAAACTAGGGCTTTGAATATGTAAAGGATCAAGGTCGAACAGACAACGAAAGAGAGATGAACTGCAAAAGACTACTCACTTGACACGAATCGCATGGAAACCCATCACCCTTGAACGTTTCTTGCATCTTCTTAACTTGGCGGTATCAAACGATTCTTTTGTCACAGATATCTGTTATACAATTAGAAAATTGGGAATATGTGAGAGGAAAAGGTCAGGAAGAGCAAAAAGATATATTGTTAAAGGCTAAAGAAGAAAAAAGTTATGCTAAAAGATGTGCCTAGAATGGGCATATATGTTGTTAATGAATGTACTATATTTTCAGTTTTAAGGTGTAGGGAGGAGCTCCTTTTATAGATGGATAAATCTATCAAGCCTGTGAATCTAATTGCAATAATTAAATTTTCAAATGTATTATGTACCTACTACAAGCTCACATGTGATCAAGAATAAGTTTGTGACATACCACTTGATATTTTTAATCTTAAATCTAAATCCCTAAACATGCATGTACACCCCGTGTGTTATCAATATGACATAACAAAAAGTCTAATTTTTCGGTTCTATTGTTTTACACACTAGATAATATGAAAGATTACATTTACATCTTCTGATCACATCACAATGAGGGTGTTACACTATAGAAAGCTACAATAGAGACATTGTCTTCAATAATGAATAAGTTGAAGGGGTCAAGCACATGGCTAAACGTTCTTGGAGTGAGGAAAACATTATAACATAGTGCATTAAGCTTATCAATATATTTGTTGGAATCAAGAACAAATTTTTGATAAACTAAACTTTATTGTATAATGCATTACAAAAACTGACATCGTTCTTGACGACTTTATTTAAACAAAATGAACCCTATCATAATATAAATAATTTATAAGTTTCTACGTTTACACAATAACCCTTTTACTAACTTCAAAGATATTTTAACCCATTAATCGATTTTACAATTTTAATGCTAAAGCTCCTATACTAAATATTTAGTTCAAACTTTCATTTTGATCACTCTTTAAACTAAATATTGTCTAAGGATTGTCTTCAACACTCGATATCTCTCACGGTAGTGTTGATCTGTCCTTTCACACGAGATGAGCCTCTTGTCACTTTTCTTTCTCCCTATCTGGCTATCTTTTCACTTTGTGCGGTCGTATGCAAATGACCTTATTCACCATGTTCGTAGCAACTGAGCTTTTCTTGTCTCTATTCCTTGGATGTGCACTTCTTCCATGACCTTTTTCTCCTTTGCCAAAACCTCTTCCATTACGTACACCTATCATAGCTTTGATCATCGTTTTCTCTTTTATGGAGCCAACTTTCAAGATGATTACTTGATCATGCCATCAAGAGTTTATAGTGATTGTTGTCCTCCGTTTGATCTTGACATTTAAGACGTTCTTCAAAAGTTATTATTCTTCTCACTGCTTATTCAAATTGCATAACTTTCAACCATTGAATACTGCTCAAATTGCATAACTTGCAACCACCGAGTTATATCTTTAAGAATTAAACCAAGACTTTTAAACTAGGCTCTTACACTCTCCAACTTTATCATAAAGCAGTTTATGTTTTTGTTTTATTTCATATTTAAAGAATTAAACCAAGACTTCTTTTGAAGTCGAGTACTATGCAATTTGCATTAAACTATCATCCCCCAATGTTGCCGGATGCTTGAAATTTCATTGCTTTTGTTGTATATATATCTTCTTCTCATCTACTTTTTCTTAGAATCAATCATTTTTCAAAAACCATAAGCCTTCAAAAGAACAATAAAGTATTATTAATTCTCTATTTCGATCTCCCGTAATCTCTCTGACCTTTATCCCCCCCCCCCCCCCCCCCCCTCGCGTGTCATAGTGTGTTTTATGCTATGTTTTTTAGTAAATTAGCGCATTCGAAGCTTTGTTGGAATTTAAACAAGCAAATGATCTTTTAATACTTTTATACAAAGTGTACGTTTACTTAAAAATATTTGAACAATAATGTCTTTTCCATTGAAAGATGACCATTTTTTTCTTGGTATTTACAAGATTGATATGTAAGTTTTTAGGCAAGTGTTAAGTGAGATCAAGTGATCAACCAGTACCACTTTCGTGCACTTCGTAGAGTTTACACTTTACAGCCTTTTTCATATTTGTACGGGAATTCGTCCCTCTCCCGGAATATACACATATACATATAAATACATTGATACCTAGGTAAAGGGCTAAAACTCCTTTCGTTCTACCTCAAATTTTATACATAACACTCTAATTAATACGCCTCTAAGACCAATAACAACACGATATTCAGCTTTATAGAAATTGTATGTTAAACGTACGAACCCACCATCCATCATTGAACATATGGTCTATCAATTTCGATCGATTGCAACAACTACCTTTTCCATCAGCCGTTTAATATGCTATTTAGGGGCTGTTTGACAACTTCTGAATGATTAAGTGCTGAACCGATAAAAATTCTGAACCATTGAGAACTAATATATCGTTTAACTATTAAAATGTAAATGTCTCACCAATTCAGATAATATGTCTTAATCATTCAGCAATAAACCCCTTAACCATTCAGCACTAGTATAATATTAACCATTCAGAGGCAAATGTATAAATCATTCAAACATTTGCTCGCGAAACAAACAACCTAAACCATTAAATATTGAATCATTCAGACATCTGAACCATCAAGAGACCGATTAAGAGGCTACCAAACATCCCCTTAGTCGTCCTACAAAGTAAGTGTGCAAAATGATATAATACTTTTAAACATGATAGTAACGTTTACGTTCTATATAAGTCCGCTTGTGATGGTGGTGGGTGGCACTGGTGGTGATAATCAAGCCACATAGGTCATGGCCATGGGTAATCATGTGTTATCACCCGTAACTTGTACACGAATAATTCTTTTTGTTTTTCTCATTTTGTTTTAATCATTATTTAGTGTTGGTAGCTAACAATATTATCTTTAGATATAAGTTAGAGACAACTAAAAACTCAAGATTCAATACTTGTTGAGTTGCGGTCCCAACATTTCGTTATAACACATATATTCATCAGCTTTTCGTAGTTCTTTTTTGTGCCAATAAAGATTTTAGACATGTAACAGTTGTTTAACTAGAGACTTCATGTACCATCCTTTTATTTCAATAAAGATTTAGACATGTAACAGTTGTTAACAAGAGCTTTCATGTATCCTCGTTGAAGATAAACAAGCTAAAATTATTTTAGTGAAAAAATATATAATATATTTTATACTAATCAAAATTTTGTAAACCGAATAGATGAAATATGGACATAGAAAGGAATGGGTGTCTATCACATATTGTCATCAAGAAAACACTATTTTTGTTTGCATATGTGGGCCACACGAGCAACGCTAAACTATTTCAAGATTTATAGCAAAACTAGCATTAAGATCTCGCATTAAACCAGGGACATAAAACCATGAAAAGGCCTAACGTCGAAACATTGCTATGAAACCACGTGCTGAAAGGGCAAGGGCGTTTTGATCGATGTCGAAGTATCAATCAAATAAAATGTAAAATGTGTGTTCCTATTCACCTTAACTAGTTAGGGTAAGTAGGGTTGTCGAACCTCGTGAAATTAGTGGCCGGTGTGTCGTACTTTGACTTGTAAGAAAATAGATTAACTAATAAATTATCAAACTAATGACTCTTGGCTGTGAAAAGTGAATCTTAGAATGATTAACAACTTAATTAAGAAAACAACTTGCAATTAATGAAATTGATTAGAAGATGATTATGAAAAAGGGTAATCCACCCCGGGATTCAGGTTCAGTTCTCGGTAATCGCCTAGTTCAACTTGGTGGAAAATCCTTAACGGGGATTCTATACGTGTAATGATTAAGTGACAGCGATAACCAAGACTTAACGGGTCTTAGTACACCATGTCAATTGAATTAACAACCAAAACCTTGCAATCATACAACTTGCGCATAATCATATGAAATTCAAATCAAGATTTACTAAAACAATTGTTTAAACAATCAAAACACAAGTTAAACTCAATAAAGAACTTAACGGGTTCTAAAGTTTAATCCCACACAATTTGGACATAAACGAAAACCTAAAAACACGAAACCTATCACCCGAGGTAGATCACGAAAAGTTTAACCTTGCATCTTCATGAATTCAGCAACAAGAACGGATTGGAACATGATTTGATGAATTGGAATGAGTTGGAGAAGTAGAATTAACCTCAAGAATCGTCTAAGTTCGTCCCTTTGTGCTCCCAATGCGAATTAGGGTTTTTAGAATTGATAACCCTTCTTAAATATGGTCAAAATCCGGAAAATTACGTCAAATCCGACCCTACGACGTAAGTTACGTCCTTAGGGACGTAAATTACGTGCTCCCCCATGATATACGTGGTTAGCCTCTGTCTTACGTCCAAAAAACTATCAGTTTTAGAAATGACGTAGCCTACTTCCTTTAGGACGTAAGTTACGTCGTATGCTCATTTTACACAAATTTCTTCATTTTCTTCATCTCTTTTCATTTATATATCATCCAATATTCGTGCAACCTTTGAATACATCATTTAAGCTTACCACACCTATAATTTAAACCTAACACAAAGTGATTACGCTCGATAGGAAAATCACATTAAAAGCATACATTTAAACACTTTAAACACATACAAAACATGAACACATCAGTAAGACTGTAAAAAAAACTAACGTCAAAACATTATCATGAACACGCGAAGCGAAATGGGCAAGGGCCGTAACATTGTGCAAGAAATTAACATTGAAACGTTGACTCGAACTATGTTTATAACAACATATTTCCACAACATCATAAACTCCATCTTTAGAATCTCTTTGACTTGTAATTTTCTTCACATATTCATGAGACACTTGAAATCAATAAAATTTAGATATTTGTGTGTGTGTCACGCATTGATTTTTACCGTGGTACATAGTTTTAAAGTTTTTTAGTTAAAATAGTAATAGATTAATTAAAAATAAAAAATATCTATTTTTTAAATATTTTAAATATTTTTTCCTTCAACGCCCTTTTAAAAAAACTCACCAATGTGTCTATTTTGCGACCAATAGTTGGTGGGTAATTACTATTGGGTGTTGCTATACATATCCTCTTTGAAACATTTTTACTTGTTATAACCCTTTCTTTATACTTTAAGAAAAATACATTTAACCATTTTGTTTCCTTTTTTGTCTTTTTTATATCTTTGATCATGAATATTTTTAATAGTATTAGTTTGATCTTTCTAGTATATAACAATCCAAAATTTTAAATTTATTCGAGTTCTCAAAATAATTTACAATATGTATGATTTTTAACGGTTTTTTTCATTTAAAAAGTTAAGATGTTATTGTCATTATTTTAATATGGTTTTGTTTTATTATATAAACATGAAATGTTATCACGCCACTACCATTACGATAGGTTTATTTTTCTTGAACTTTAGACATGAATTTTTTTAACTGGTTATTTTTTTATATAAGCTTTATACCATCATCACTATTCTTGTTGTAAACTTGAATTTATATAAACGTTTTTACATTCTTATTTTCATTAACGTTTTATTGTGAAATTTTTAATACACTGGTTTTTATTTTGACTTTCAAGTATATTATTTTGCTGTGTGTATTTACGAGTAATTCTGAGGAATTTACGGTACCATTGAAACCTAATTTAGAGAGCAAATATTGAACGTATCAATAGAAATTATAATTTTTTTTTGGAAAATGGGTGGAAGATTCTGAGTTTTGACCCATTTCCAAGTAAAAGTTTAATTATTTTCAAAATCTATAATATAACTTTTTTTAATCATGACCAGGAACTTTTCAACTTTTACTTTATTTTAGGATTTTCTTAGAAATTCAACAAAATTTAAAGGTGGATATCAAACACGTCGCAAATGTTATCAATTATCATTGTCATTCAAACACAACAGCATTGTACCACATGCAATTCAAATCATATGTAAAGCAGGTCTTTTTGTTGGCTCATAAAATTATATCAAAACTTGTATGCCTACATTACATGGTTTATGTGAAGATAACCACTTGAATTTTGTTTATTGGTTTGCTCGATTAAAATGGTTCTAAGTGAGCCTACTGTTAGCCGATAATGTTGCACACATTATTGGCAATTATTTGCACTTATTTTGTATATTGATTTTGTCTAATTTGGTTGTTTTCATTTCCGTAAATAGGTAGAATTAGTTTCTTATTTTACTCATCTCATTGTATTATATATAGTGATCAATTGTTTTAATAAAGATTAAGGATTATCATTCTTCACACCTACATGACTCATAGAATTCATGCATTTTGATTTGCAATTAATTAGTCTATTTGTCACCCACCAGACAAGTTAACGTATGCACTTCACTTGTATCTAGATGTATAAAAAGAGATTTCATTTTGATTTGCAATTAACTAGTCTATTTGTCACCCACCCGACAAGTTACGCATGCTCTTCACTTGTATCTAGATGTATGAAAAGAGATTTCATTTTGATTTGCAATTAACTAGTCTATTTGTCACCCACCCGACAAGTTAACGCATGCACTTCACTTGCATTTAAATGTATAAAAAGCTTGTAACACAAACAATGCATTTTGATTTGCAATTAAATGGTCTATTCGTCACCCACCCGACAAGTTAACGCATGTACTTCATTTGTATCTTGATGTATATAAAGCTTGTAAATCATTATTCTTCTTACGATGTCTTATAAATAGAATGTAATATAATTATTATATAATATTATTTTTTATTACTATTATTATTACCTTTAGATTTAACCTATTTATCTTATTGATTTATTATTATTTAATAAACTTTGTCACCATATATCGCTACTGCTGCTTCTAACTTAATTATTATCTTTATTTAGTAAAAAAATGAACTTAAATGACAGGCACAAACGAAATTTATAGAAATAAGAAATGATTAAAATTAATATTTGACTCATCTGTCAAACATAGATATAAACATGTAATAAAATCAAAAGTACATATGAACCGATCGAGAAAAAATGTCTAATTAAATCAAATGTATTAGATACTTAAAATCGTTAATTTCAAGATGAATATCTGTATAGTGAATCTTATGATCTTAAGGCACATTTCATCACAGTCTCAAGAATAACTTTACAAGTTATATTAGTTTTCTTTTAAAATATGTACCGTCATTACATAAAATGATATGCACCCTTTGTAATAACAATAATATATTTTTTAGGCTATGCATACATATGTATATAATAATGTACATACATTTATATGTTTAGTATTCATACATTAATCATACTATACATAACATTGCAATATTGCAGTATTCCTTAAGTAAAAATATTAATAACCATGAAAAACTTTGTTTTCTAAGGATTTTACATGTTACAGTACTCTTCTTACACATGAACCCACCATCCATATATCATTGACACATGTAATCACTGGTGTCACTTTCTATCATCATATTTGCAGCAACTGCCAACCCTCGATCAAATATTCGGTAAAAAACACTGAAGCTTTTTTCATGATCACTTGTGTCGGTTTTCATATATGCAAACTCTTTTCAAATAATCAATCTTTTTTGCATGTTACCACCATAGATTCATGATTCATCACCTGTCCCACCTTGATATGCATGTTAATATACTATATTTCCTACATAAGGAAATTTTTTTAAATGTTTCGGCCATAATTTTATCTTATTTTGTCATTTTTACTTTTCCATTCCATAAAATATACCCCAAACATGAGTAAGCGTTTTCAAGCCCGTTCACTACTACAAAAACGATCATTTGTGACCATCTTTGCAACTGTTTTTTGCAACCACTTTTGTTGGTTGGTTAAAGCCTGGTCGGTAAATCCTTTTGCGACTAATTTTTGCGACCAAAATTTTGTTGCGACTATTTTTGTGACCAGATATTCTATCGCAAATTTAGCAACTAAATCCTTCTTGCGACCGACTTTGCAACCGAAATTTTAGTGACCGAGATTCTTACCATAATTGTGACCAAACTATCTAACAACGGGATTAGTGACTAAACTATTAGTGACCAGAAATGTGACCGAAACTCCTTGCGACCAAACCATTTTGCGACCAAACCATTTTGCGACCAAATATGTGGATGAACGTTTAGTGACTAAAGTTGCGACCGAACATATTTGCGACTGATTATGCCACCAAAATATTAGCGACCAATTTCAATATTACGACAAGATATGTGATTGATATTCCGGTTGTAAAAGTATGTATAATAAAAATTGTTCTAGCTTTTCACTAATTATACCCGAATTCAAAATTTTAATTTCACAAAAAAAAAAACAATTCATAAAACTATCCAAATATTTGTACACCAAATATGATCAAAGTATCCAAAGCTAAGAAACATAATATAAGAAAGATTCAAAGCTAAGCACGAAAACAAACATTGAAAATGTATAAAAACTCACATGCTTAACTAGTTTATGATTTTGGTATGTTCTTAAACAAGAATTCAATTTGCTGTTTCATTTCGTTGTTTGCCATTCGATTTTCCTCGATTTGCTCCATCATTGCTAGTTTTTCCGCCTTTTCTTTTTCTTTCTCTAATCTTTCGGTTTCTTTCTCTTGTCGTAGTTGTTCTATTTTCTCATTCAACCGTTTTACCTATAAGTCATAAAACATAGTATTAGAAAAACATTAGTCATGGGTGCTAAAACATTATTCATAGTATTATATAAAAAAAGATGAATAAGAAAATTCATTAAATATAATATCAAATAGTGAATAATAACAATGTGGTATTTAAAGTTTAATTAGTAGTACTTTTTTTGCAGTTGAGTGAGGGCCTAGCCATCCCCTCCTAATAGTACACTACACCCGTCCTTGCATAGAACTATAAAATGATTCTATGTAAATGAGATTCAACTAAATTTTTGTTCTAATTTTCGGTCATTATTCTATAAATGAGCTTTAGGCAGTTTTATTAATGCTACCCACACATTCAAACATTTATTTTTTAAACCTTGAAATAAAAAACACAAAGTGACCCATTATATCATAAATGAGTTCTAGTATATTTTTCTCTGACTCATTGGTAAAATAGAAACTGCAATTATATATGAATCTCTAGCCTTTTGACCAATTAAATCATAATCTAAATTTTTTATTAAAATAAATTAAACATACCTCTTCATTTCTTGCAAGTCGATATGAAGTACTAGTACCCGATGTTGATGTTGTACCCGTCATCAAAACATGTGGATCACTAATATCAAACAATTTGCCTTTTTTCTTGCCCCTTGTACCAATGTATCTGGATCAAATAATGGTCGTTTACCAGCCTCATCTCCATACTTCTCTTTGATATATTCTTGATATAATCTCTATGATATATAAGAAAAACATAAATCATTATACTTATAACATTAATAACTAACTAGGAATTACATATATTTTATAAGGAAATAAACTTACAAAAGATTCCTCTGCTCTAAAGTCAACCCATTCCATATTGTTTTGTAGATCTGTCTCGTCTGAATAGGCAACCTCTTTTGAACACTCACTTCCTCCGCAATGTCCCTTTCTTCCCATGTGATTGCATCCAAATTTCATCTATTGTGCCCGGATGTCCAATTATTTTATCCTACAAAAATCATATTGAAAGTTAATACTCACATGCTACGTTCACTAAATAAAAGACATATAAACGTCTCTTACCGCTTTTACTTTAAGCGTAACATAGGTTTGAGCGCCAAGAGTATGTTTGCTCGTCGATTTCCCTCTATTAATGGTGTTCCTTGATGACTTTTCTTTCCACTCGGGTGTATTCCAGCTATGAACTAGGGGTTCCCACATCTCAGATCTCATCCATCGTGGCTTATATGGTATAATCATAGACAAATCATCTCCAACTTCTACCCCTGCTTTACGCGCAACAGCCTTAGCGTTTTCCCGAGCCCTATTCAATAAATCCTTAAATTTTCTCTTTATAAATTTCTCCCAGCATGATCGAACTTGGTTATCCCATTCACTTTCCCACTAATAGTATCCCTACAAAAAATCACTCTTTAGTAATATCTAAATAGTTTACTAAGTTGTTGATAATGTCAGATATAATGTGCAAACTTTGAAACACTCAAACATCAGATCACCATCCTCCTTAGAGACATTCTTCCAACCCTTCCATGGGTGGGACCAGATAGCTTGCAAAATTTCTCCAATGGTCCGGTAGCATCTTCTTGATTACTAAATCTATCAAAATGAGATGCATTCAAAATCACTTGTATGTACATATAAAGAAAATACAATATCAATGAGTCATTTTAGTTGATCACGTATAAATCGATTTCCTTTATTTATAATCCAGTATCACATAATTAATTTCTAAATGAGATTTATTAACAGTATCACATAAAAAAATTTCTCTCAAAGAGATCAAGGCAGTTAAAGACTTAGTTATGCACATATTTAAGCACATAAATCTAATCTAAACATAAATGCTATTACATAAAAGTGAAGAAATGAGAATAATTCTATTTCAAAAGCATAAAAAAGTTTGATTTTTGTTAACAACTAGCAGGGGATAAAACTTACAACAGATAACTAAATTAAAAATAACCAAAAATTAAAATTAAAACAAAACAGATAGTATTCGTGTTGTCTAAAAGTATCAGAAACAATATAAGGGACGTGTATGGTTGTATACCATGGCTATAAACGTGATTTTCCACTAAAACTATGGATATGATTTAATATTTCAATTGAAAAAATTATAAATAAGATATAAAAGACAAACTAAAAGGGCATGGAAGCAGACATGTCTAAGAATTTTAGGGGTAGATTTGATAAAGTGAATATTATATCTCAGTGGGTTTGAAAACTATGTGCAAAAGATTAGGAATCACTAAAAAGTGGCTCAAACAGTCAACGTGTCTTGAAGTTCTTGGCGTGTCTTGAAGCTATTGGTCCTAATCTTACGTGCTTTAAGTAGTCCCACATTGTTACTTAATCTACTAATAAAATATGTATTTACATTATATAATCTCAATTGTAATCTCAAATCAGAAAACTATCTATTTAATACATCTCTAACAAGTGTTATTGTTAATACCAAATCAAATTTGGCTTAAAGTCAAAAGCACATATTCCAAACGTGATCCTATAATTTAAAATCAATAGTTTGTTAGCTATTTGCTAGATATGATTGTAACAATAATAATGGGTTTTTTTTTTGTTTTTACCAAGGCTTCGGATGCCTTAGTCAAAAGTTAAACATCTTATTATGTAGTCGTTTGCAACAAGTAATGCAATATTATGTGTATGTATGTGTGTACTTACTGACCATGCATAATCCAAATCCACTC
>BJCM01012416.1:0-13855 GCA_018326385.1 Flaveria bidentis
TTTGTTCTTCCCAGAAGTGGTGTTGAGAAATTTGTACAAATCATTCGTGGACAGGAGATCCAGTTTGTCACTTTGAATGATATGCACCTCTGTTGTTTCCCTCTTAAAAGAGTTAGTTGATGAGAGCTGTACTCATACTCCTATCTAACTGTAGACTCCAGTTTGAGACCTTCAACTATTTGAAGAAAGGCTTTGCCTTTGGTTGCTGATCCTTGCTTTCATCTTTCTCTCTCAGCTTCAACTCTTCTTCAATCTTGGCTCTTGCAGTTAGCTCTGCCAGATGAAGACTGCTCAGGTCATTTCTGATATGAGAAGCTATCTCAGAGTTGGGGGGATTAAAGAATGGCTTCTCTACTAATTCAGCAATATCATATATGCTTAAGTGTAGCAAAGAGGAAGCATTAAGCCTATTTACCTCACCATTCTCTCTTTCCACAACAAAGTGGTGAGAAGAGTCTTCGAACCTCCAATGAGTTATTTTGTTTTCTAGACACAAAGGACTGACTTGGTACCTTGTCTCCTTTCTTTAAACCTAGTAGAGTCACAACCTTCTTCTTAGCTTTTTTTCTTATTCATTTAATGTGTCAACCAAAGAGTTTAAGAGCTTGGTCTAGTGTTCCTCTTGGCAGATCAAGGAATTGCTCTCTTGTAATAGAACATGAGGTGCCATCAACATAGGTCAGCTAGATAAACCCCTCCTCAAAGGAGATATCACTCACAGTGGTACATTTGATGAGTTTCGCCTTGACCTCCTTGAATTCTTCTAAGGAAAGAGATCTAGATGGTTTAGAGGATGACTTAGGTGGTTGTTAGGTAGGTAATGATGTTTGGGTTCTAGGGAGTGTTTTGGGTTTGAGGATGGGTAGTTGAGGTGGTTGTTATGATTGAGTGATTAAGGAAGAGGGTAAGGTTGATGGTGTGGGTTTTGGTGTGTATGGTTAAGAGGTTGGATCAGTTTTGATGGGAAAAGGGATTGGTTCAAGTTGAGGTTGAGTTGCTGCTTTTGAGGTCATCCCTTGTCCTCTCCTATATATATCTTTTCTTCTTCTTGAGTGAATATCAACCTTGATGTCACTAACATGTCGCTGTAGGGTCTTTTCTGACATGGGACCCACTTACCTGCCAAAGAAGCCATGGGCCCTGAGATAATCTTTCATCCATGCTTTGTCACCCATCTTCTTGACAACAACAAGTTCAGCTTCTTCCTCCTTCTTTCTCTCTTTCAGCTTCTCTCTAGTGACCTTCTTTCTCTCTTTCTCCATTTGATCGGTTCTTTCTTGAAAAGCCACAAGATCGTATCATTGTTGTGAGGAGTTAATTCCAAAAGAGAGAATCCCCTAGAGGTTAGGAAAGCTATCCTTTCACTCCTAAGCTACTGGTCAACTTCTTTTTTCTTTCTCTTCCTTTCTTCCTCTAATACCAACTTGGCTGCTTCTTTTTGTTCAATTCGCAGCAGGGTTGCCTTTTTTTAACTCAATCAACTCCTCTAGTGGTAGTAGGAGCACATCTTCACTAACAGATCCAAGTTTGACAAGACTATCAATGATCTCCACCCTCCTTCCTTTATTGATAGCCTCTAGGTTGGCTGCAACTGCTTTGCTACTTGAAGCTATCAACTTCCTAGTGGGGAGTCTACCTTTTCTTTTCAGCTTCTCCAACCTTTCTTCTTCTAAAAGCTCTTCCATAGTTATCTTCCTCTTCCTTTTAATGTCTTTAGAAGATTGAGACTTGGGAGGTTCTTATGTAGAGGTTTTAGGTTGGGAGGTGGTGTTTGGAGCATGAAGTGATGATGGTGTTTGAGTGAGGGGTAGGCTAAGAAAGTCCTCACTATTTATCATATATGCAAGTTCAAGAATTTCATTTGTGATGATTAGATCATCAAACAAAGAAAATAACCCGTCCACAACTTGCATCTCAGCTTCGGAAGGTTGAAGTGGTTCTTCCGAGGCTTGGACTTCAGCTTCAGAAGTTTGTGGGAATGCACTATCTGTCCTATCTATTTTAGTTGCTGGGCTATTAGTCCCTATATCCCTTTCGAAATCAATCTCAGGTTCAATGTAGACCTTAGTTTGACCAACTTCTTAGATAGTGGTAGAAGGTGCATTCAACCTTTGAAGCTCTTCAACTCTAAAGTATGTCATAACGACATCCGGACTTGGCTGTTCAATAGGAGATCTTATTAGGAACTTGGAAAAGAACCTGTTTAGATCTTTGAGCATCCTTGGGTCCACCCAGAGAATGATTAGAGGAGGCTCAGGGACAACTGTTGCTTGCTAAGCAAGATATCTTGAAGTCAAGGTGGAAAGAGCTAAACTCTGTGGTTCGTCATTTGTATATGCTTGTCTCTGAACACTCTCACACTTTTTGGTAGCATCATCCTGAGAGCTGGATGAGCTAGAGAAATAAATCAAGGAGACTTGAATTGGTACATGCCTAACAGATCTCTCAGTCTGTTTCTCAACTAGTTTAATCTTGAGACTTTCAATCTCAAGTTATTGAGTGATAGACCTATCTTCTAAAGTCTTAACCTTGAATTCGAGGTTTGAGACTTTAGAATTCGGAATGTATCGTCAAATATTCAATATGATTCCACAAAGTAGGTCTCTTATAGTGAGTTACAGACTTCCCTCATCTTCTTTAGAAGACTCATGGGGAGATGAGGTAACATACCGAGTATGTACATTCTAACCACTAGATGTGGTTTCTGGGCACCCTAGTTTCCCTTGCCTAATGATGTCTCTTTGAGAGTCATCAAAGGGCACAATTGTTGTAGATTTAGTCTCAGGAATGTTACCACTATCCTGAGTATCCAGTGAGCTCCTTTAGTAGTGGCAGCTGAATCTATTAGAGTCCCTTCCACATTAGTGGGACTTACCTAAGCTGGGGCTTGTTGATGGGGGCTAGAGATCAAGGGTCTCTCTAGGCTCAGTTGATCCTTAGATGGGTGTTATGGATCAACCTCATGGCCTTGAAAAGACATAATCTCCTCATCAAAACCTATTAAAAGTTATGTAAAGGATAAGGAGGTTATTCCTAATGACCCGTGACCTTGATCAATGTCTAATGGCATTGAGCTTATAAGGAGGCTATCCTTTTTTTGTTGCTTAAGAGAGTATAGTAACTCATCCAGAGGGGTTTCAGCTTGGGTTACAGGCTCATGGGATTTAGATTAACGGGAATCAATTCCTATATTCAAGTCAATTGTGAAGGATGGTGGGAGCTTAAACTGAGTGGGAGCCTATGTTTCCACTCTTGACTTTTTGGATTGAAAAGAGGGGACTTGTTCAATCTGAGGAGTTTGAAAAGGATTCGTTTGGATAGTCTCTGATAGGTAATTTTGATGGGGTGAGATGGTAGATTTGACATTATGGAGGTCATTGCTGGTGTGGCTTCATCACCTGTGGGGTCAATAGGGATGTCAGAAGGAGCTATGCGCTCAATCACACCTGGAAGAAGTGAAATGTGTCTTCCAATGAAGTTGGTGGACATCCTCTTCAACACTTTGAAGATGGTCGGCCTCATGTGAGGGACAAGGAGAGCTGCTACACAGACAAGCTTACTCTGGTCCAGTTCACAATTCATGATGTGCTGAATGAATTTGGGATACATTTTCCCTTTGAAGGTTCCCCATTAGGTTGGTCAACACAAACCTTGAGCAGTTGAAGCCATCCCTTAGACTAGTTTGACAAGCAGTGAAGGACTATATGAAGTAGGAACTTCCAATTATAGGAGAAGTTAAACTTATACATAGTTGACCTACTTATATCATCACTATATCCCTTATGGGTATATATTTCATCTAGGTCTACCTTGGGAAACTTGGTAGGAGAGCCTTTATCATAAAGCTTTAGGTGCTCCCTGATGATCTATTTAGATATGATCAATTCATGACCATTGATTCTTGACCTAAGAACCATAACTCTGTTCAGGTTTATAATCTGTCCGTTTCCCCAAAATTTGGCCATATGGTTTGAATAAGTAGTGGGGTTGATAGTTAGGGGAGTAAAGTAGGTGGATTAGGTAAGAAGGAGATGATTTAAGAGAAGTTGACATCCTTGAAAGAGTCCAGTAGTGCGACTTGGTTATACTGAGGGTTCAGTGCTATTTTTGAGAAAGATTGCAGAGAAATGAGCTTGAAATTGGGTAAATTGAATATGAAGGAAGCTTTGGGAAGGAAAATTGGTAAAAAGATTAAGTGAGTGGGTCGGAAGTATTTAAATAGGTGAAAATGGCAGATGGATAAGGTGAACTGATGGTTTGGGATATGATGTGACAAGGGTGGTAAGATAAAATCCATTTAAAAATTCCGACATCATTAAGAAAATCTTTACGTTTTTACAAAGCGGGGCCCAAAAGATTTACGTTACATAGTAAATCTTTCTTCCAAGTATAAAACATTTCTGAAAGGTAATCTTTTTCTGAAGCCAATCTTAGTTCTGAAGGTAAATGACTTACTTCCAAGAGCAAAAAGGTTTTCCGAGTAACGAGTTTATCAAGTTTTGGAAGTAAATCTGATATGATATCAAAAGCTTCTTCCAAGACTAAAAACTCTTCCGAAAAGAAGATTTCCCTTGGAGGAATTTTGTTTTGGAAGATATATATGACATCTTCCGAGGTTTAATTCCTCTTCGGAAGAATTTATACTTAGTGAAATTTTGAAGAAAAACTTTTTGTAATAGCGCTTAGATTGTATTGAAAAAGACAAGACACATTTTGAAAAGGTTTTCAAATGAGATGGACTAATCAATGTTTATCATCCCAATAGCTATAATAAGATACTTGAATCTTTGTTCAACAAATGCTTTGGTGACCAAATCAACATATTGTTTATTTGAATCAACTTTGATTAGTTTGATCAGATTTTTCTCATGAATATTTCTTATACATGGTGTCAATGCGCTTCGTCTTGGAGTGCTTGACAAGATTTTTTGTAATGGAGATAACACTGTTATTAATGTGGATAGGAGTCCTCATGAAGTTGAATCCATAGTATATAATTTGGTTTTGAATCCACAACAACTGAGCACATCAACTAGCAGCAACAATGTATTCAGCTTCAGCAGTAGATGTTGAAACACAGGATTGCTTTTTGTATTTCCATAAGATGATCCTTCCACCAAGAAATTGACATCCTCCTAATATTGATTTCTTGTCAATGTTGCAGCCACAATAGTCACTATTAGAATAGCCACAGAGATTGAAATTGTTGTTCTTTGGATACCAGAGACCTAGTTTAGGAGCCCTTTTGAGATATCTAAGAATTCTTTTGGCAGCAACTAGGTGAGACACCTTTGGGGCAGCTTGATATCTTGCACAAATGCAAGTTGCAAACATGATATCAGGTCTAGTTGCTGTGAGATTCATCAGATAACCAATGATTGCCCTATACTAATGCTGATTAGTATCCTGCCCCAGAGTCAGGATAATGATTGTGATTTCTGGTTATAGGTGTCTTAGCTCGCTTACAATCTTTCATATCAAATCTTTCTAAAATGTCAAATACATATTAAGATTGATTGATAAAGAACCCGTCCTTCATTCGCTTCACCTGAATTTCAAGGAAAAAGTCCATTTTTCCCATGGAACTCATCTCAAATTTCTTCTTCATAATTCTCTCAAAGTCTTTGCACATTTGGTCATTTGAGAAACCAAATATGATGTCATCAACATAGACTTGTACGAACAAGATGTCTTTCACGAACTTCCTTATGAATAAGGTCTTGTCAATGGTACCTATGGTGTAACCATTTTTCAAGAGAAACTGAGACAGTGTCTCATAGCATAGTCTAGGTGCTTGGTGCAACACATAGAGAGCTTTATTCAAATTGCATACATAGTTGGGGTGCTATGGGTCTTCAAATCCTGGAGGCTAGCACATGTGGACTTCCCTATTTCCATATAGAAAGTCACACGTGAAATCAAGTTGGTAGATAGTAAAATTATTGGATGCAACATAAGCAAGAAAGATCCTCACTGCCTCAAGTCTTGCAACAGGTGCAAAGACATCAGTGTAATCAATTCCTTCTTCTTGAGTGTATCCTTGAACTACCAGTCTTGCATGTTTGTTGATAATCAAGCCTCTATCACCTCTCTTGTTCCTAAAAACCCATTTAGTTCCTATTGGTACTTGACCGGATGGTAGCAGACATAGGTTCCAAACCTTTTATCGTTTGAATTGAAGCAATTCCTCTTGCATTGATTCAACCTAGCTACAATCTTTCAAGACTTCTTCTACTTTCTTGGGTTCCATTTAAGATAAGAAGCATGAATACAAGCAGACATTCCCATTGTGAGTTTGTCCCCTTGTTCTCATACCTTCGGAGACATTTCTAGTGATGTTCTCAGCTGTATGAGTGTTGTGAATCCTAAGCCTAGGGATCACATCCAGTTGCAAAGATGGATCCAAATTGGACATATTTTGCTCTGGAACTGGAATACTTGGACGAGCTATTGTTTCATACACATTTAATGAAGACTGAACAAATGAATAAGAAACAACATCAATATCAGTTGACTGTGGGGCAGCATTGACAATTGCCTATTCCTTTAGAATGCTACTTCCATTAGCTTGATGTTATGCATTGTCACCTGATGAGTTTTGAGGCTCACTAGATTGACAACTTGTTGAAGCTCCATTATCTCTTTAGATAGTTATACTATTAGATCTGATAATTGTGGGAGCTTGATTTTCAGCAACTCTTGGAGAACTTGGAAGAGGTCAGGGTAACTCAAACAATTGATCATCATCAGAATCACTTTGAGTACCTATTCCAGCTGAAATATTCTCACAAGAAGGTTTAGAATAGTTTGGAATCAATTTTAAATCAAAATTATGATCAGGTACATTCCCCCTAACACAAGGAGTGTGCTCATTAACAAAAACATTGGATGATTCCTCAAATTGATGATTTTTAATGTCATAAACTCTATAGGCAATAGAGTTGGAGGAATATCGAATAAAGATATCATCATCCGACTTTTTAGCAAATTTTGCCAAATTGTCCTTTATGTTAAGCATGGTACACCCGTTGCTAAATGACCTAAAAGCCAATGAATGGTGACATCTTGTTCCATAACTCGTAAAGGGTTTTTCCATGTGGCTTAACTACAAGAACTTTCTTCTGCACATAGCATGCAGTGTTGACTGCCTCTGCCCAGAATGTTAGAGGCTGCTTTGAATAAGCTAGCATAGTTCGAGCACCCTCAATAAGTGTCATGTTCCTCCTCTCAACAACACCATTTTGTTGAGGAGTTCTAGGGGCACTATATTGTCTAGGAATCCCTCTTGAGTTACAGAATGAGTCAAGAACTTGATTCTTAAACTTAGTTCGTTGATCATTTCTAATTATTTTAACATTGTGGTCAATTTGATTTTCAATTTTAAGAATAAAGGATTTTAAAGCTTTAGTAGTTTCATTTTTAGTTCTTAAAAAGAATACCCATATAAATCGAGTAAAATCATCAACAATCAAAAGTCAATATGATTTCCTTCTAATGCTCATTATACTTGTGGGACCAAAAAGATCCATGTACAATAAGTGTAATAGAGTGGTGATAGAGTTAACTATTTTAGATTTATGGGATGCTCTATGTTTCTTTCCTTTCAAACATGCAACACAATTATATTTACAGATTAATTCCTTTTTAGGCAAACCATGTACCAAGTAATTTCTAACCAATTTATTCATGATTTTAAAATTGACATTACACATTCGTTTATACCATAGAGTTTACTCATCACCATCAGCTTTGGAAATAAAGCATGATACTTCACCCATAGGAGAAGCATTGTTCATATCCAGCTTGTACATATCCTCTTTCCTGGAGATCTAAGAAGCACCAATTCCTAAGGAATTATCATCCCGGGTTTGAGGATAATGCACGCATGTTCTGTGAAAAGCATTTGGTGCTTTTGATCACAAAACTGAGAAACACTTAACAAATTTTGTTCAAGCTGTTTGACAAAGTGTACTTTGTGACTCTTAACTTGTCGTTGGATACACTTCCTTTGCCATAAATGTTTCCTCCAGCCTCACCTACAAATTGAACATGACCTCCACAAAAATGTTGAAATTATTAAAGTAAAGATCTGTTCCTAGTCATGAGCCTAGAGCATCCACAGTCTATAATACACACATTGTTATTCTTGTCATATGAATGTCCCTGCACATATGGTGAAAAAGTTAGTTTTTATTGGAAACCAAAGCCTTATCGGTCTTGGGATTTTCCAATAATAAGGATTTAATTGAACCAAAATATATGCATGGGGGTTCAATAGATGTTTGTGAAGAAGAGGTTTGGGCTACAACATCTTCTTTGATCTTCCATTCCAAAAGCTTCTCTTTGATCTTCGTTGGACATATACATATATATACATATGTATACACATATATATATATATATATATATATGTATATATATAGATCTATATACACATACATATATATATATATACATATATATATATATACATATATATATATATATGTATATATATAGATATATACACACATACATATATATACATATATATATATACATATATATATATACATACATAGATACATATACATATATATATATATATACATATACATACATATACATACATACATATAAATATATATCTATATATATATATATGTATATGTATATGTATATGTATATGTATATATATACATATATATATATATATATACACACACATATATATAGATATATACATATGCATATACATATACATATATATGTATATACATATACATATATATATATATATATATACATATACATATATATATATATATATCTATATATATATGTATATGTATATGTATATGTATTGTATATATGTATATGTATATGTATATATATATACATATATATATATACACACACATATATATAGATATATACATATGCATATACATATACATATATAGTAATATACATATATATATATATATATATATATATATATATATATATCTATATATATATATATATATACTGAAACATGTTAAAAATAAAAGGTTAACATAATGTTGGTGAGATATCCATAGTTTTCAATACATAAGTATATAAAAGATGGCAATTCATGTTGTAACTTAGAGAACAAAGTAAACTAGGAATGTAAGACAGAATGCACAATCAAAACTTGACAAAGTTTTACAAGTCTCAAACGTTTACAAGCATATACGATTAGCTAAGTGTACTTGGATTAACCAAGCAGGCTTGTGAGGCCCATAGATCTATGACGTTACCAGACTAGCAATAGTTAATGATTGTACATATATTTGACATTACATGGTAGCTACAAAGTTCAACTAACCACAACACACAAGTAAATTGTCAAAAGTTTACAAGAATCAAACGGTTACAAGTGCAATGTTTATAAAGTAACATGTTTCACCCCAATGTGTGAAAATATGAAAAAGGGGTATAGAAATACTCACTTGATCAAATACGTATAGTTTGACGGGTAATAAGAAAATATAAGATAACGCTCCAATGCGAAGCCTTCGCAATGAACCTAAGAATATAAATATATTTACAAGGTTTAAGTTTAGTAATAAGTTTAATGATTTAATGTTGACTAATGTTCTAGATTGTGAGGATTTATAAATAAAATTAGTGAACTCTTAAATAAGTATGAAATTTTAAGGAACTAAGTCCTTTGATATAACTTGTGAATTTAATAATAAAATATAGTTAAATTATATAATTCTCATGATTAATTCCTAATCATAGATAACAAAAGATCCAATAATAATTCAGTAATTTAAATTATCATTTAGAATCTATTTTTATAAAAATATTTAGTTCTAACATTTGTAAATAATTTTTATAATAAAATGTTTAAATGTTGTACATGAAATAAATTTTCAAAAAATATTTAGATGATGTAAAAAAATGATTGAAGTTTGTAAAAATCGTTTTTATATTTATTGGAATTTTCTATAATTAAATTATGGTTGAAAAAGGCCTAAAAAAATAATGGGGGTCGCCGGGTTCAAACCCGGGACCTCAAGTATGGAAGGTGAGTGTGGAACCATTACACTAAGGCCTTGGCCGCGGTTTACTTTGGTTTTAAAAACTTAAAACATAATCTCAAAGAAATCCCCAAATTACATAAACCCTAGAATCAATCTTCGATCCAATTCAACATCAGATTGATTCTGTTAACGCTTACAATCATGGGGCTTTTGTTACCCATGATTAAACGAGTGTGTTCATGTAAACAATTACATGTTTGATTAACAATTGAAGATGCACACCTCGATGAACAAGTCGCGACCGAGAGGTGAGAGAACGATGGGTGAATGTTGATGATAATTCAATTAATCTTGGGGATAGCTTCGAGTGACGAACTAGACCAAAAGCCCCTTTTCAATTTCGGTTCTTGATACCCAGACGATGTAGTTCAAGTATTTGTGGGTTCTCGATGAAGATAGTGTTCAAATTTGTTGTGTGTGTTTGTTTCAGGTGCAATTGACATTAACAATCACTTAGGAATAGTTAGATGAGGGTGTAGGTTCGTTTAATTAGATTTTAATTATGGTTTAATTCTCGAACGGCTATGTAGTTCAATGTGATTTGGTTATGTAATTCGATAGGCTAGACACGGATGTTTTAATTCGGTTAATTGATGCTTACAAGTTCTAATCACATTCTAGATGGGTTTGTGAGCGGTTTCGGATCAAGAATGGGCGGATTTAGGAGATTTAGGGCCTTGCCAGAGCCGCGGCCGGCGGTTGGCCGGACATTGGCCGAAAAAACGGGGTTATAGGGGGGATGGTTTGGGTTTTACAAATTTACATAAATAGCCCCTAATGTTTCCTTTTGTTAACATTTTTTGTATAAACATTGATATTTAAAGTTTTTAAATTGACAAAACAACCCCCTAACTTAATTAATTTAAGTTTTTAATTCTTACAAGTTTAATATTTTCACAAGTTATTATTATTAGTAACAATCTTATTATTAGTTTTATTATTTTGATAGTTATCTCTATTAGTTTTATTAATGAAGCCTTCATTATTAGTACATTATTATTATTATTAATATCATAATTATTATTATTAGTTATTATTATTATATAATAATTATCATTATAACCTTACAAATTAAAGAATTAAAAGACCAATTAAAGTAATATGCATAAGCAACCCATAAGTTTCATGAATGATACAATTAGTCCATACAAGAATTTAACAAAGTTGACTTTTAATTAACTCAGAAATACAAGATGTTACATAAGATACCTTGTCTTTAGCATTGTAGTATTTGCTTTTTTCATAGGTTTCCAGTTGGTATCAATGTATATCCGACTGTTGGTAATAGTATATATAGTTTCTCATTGTAAATCATGTAACATGCTTGTAAGAGTTTTTTAATACTTTGAGTTGAGAAGTAATCTATCCAAGTACCTTGAAAATTATCTTCTGAGTTTTTAGTTACTTAATATATTATTATCAACTTTATGAAGGATTGTGCATCATCTAACCGAGTGTGTTTACGTGAGTTTGAGAGAAAACAAGTGTTTTGTGACAGAACCCGATCCTGCAATTGGTATCAGAGCTTCTTAGGCTCTTGATTGTGAGATCTTACCATCCAAATCAATTGTTCTTCACTAATTCTTCAACCAGACTAAATAATGGCCCTCCACCAAAAGTTTGAAATTGGAATGAGGACGATGACCAAAGCACCTATCATCACCCCTAAAAACTTTAGATGATGGAGTAGACGTATCGAAGGTTTCATCAGGTACCAAGATAGCAATATGTGGCAATCTATCATCAATGGTCCTTACAGACCAAAGGTTATTGCACCAGGTGGAAACGGTACCATGATAGAGAAAGCTATAAAAGACTACTCTGATTAAGACCGCAAAAAGCTAGGCATTGATAGCAATGCTACGACAGTTCTAATGACAACAATACCCAATCCATCATGGTGGGTTTTGAGCATTGTAGGTCAGAAAAAGAACTATTTGATGCCTTGTCCCAACTGTACTCCAGCTCGAATGACTCCAAGAAAGATTCACTAAATCAATAGTTTGAGAACTTCACTTATATTGCTGGAGAGATCCTCAGCCAACAATACTTCAGGTATATGGATCTTATTTTCACCCTTCAGTGTGTGGGAATTTCCCTTGAGTTGAGAGATCTCTCGAGAAAATTCATGAGTGCACTTCTAATTGAGTGGATGTTCTATTGTGTCTCTATCAAGAAGACAGAATGGAGTTGCTCTTGATTCTTCAGATTTAATATATTATTATCAACTCTAAGAGGGATTAAGCATTAGGGGTAAGATCTCACAGGCCACCAATTCAAAAGACAAAAGGCCATCAGCGGTAGAACCCAGTTGGGACAAAAAATGCATTGAACTCCCTCAACATGACTAAACTATATGGAATCCTTGATGGTTACCCTGTAGAGTTGGAAAGCAAGAAAGGCCAATAGATGAGCATACCCTGAAGCCTTCCTGCTAGCAACGTTTTAATGCTTGTTGAAGGCTCAAGACCCCCCAACCTCAACAGTATCTGACATACTCCCAAAAGCCATCCTATTCTTTTGGGCCATACATCACTTTCCCTGAGACTCCAAGGTCTCAACAGGCTCAACAAAGAAGTTAAAAGAACTGGAAGGCAGTTTCCCAAAAACCCAACTAACAACAAGTTTGGGTTTAACAAGACAAAGGCCAATTGTTACAACTATAACCAACTTGGTCACTTTTCAAGAGAATGTAAGGCTCCCAAATCAAATCTGTGAACCTCACATGCCTCCACACATCCCTCTATACCTAAAGCCCTAGGGAAGTCAACTAAAACAATAGCTGTAGCTCAAGAAGTTGACTGGAGCTTCATGGTACAGGATGTGACTCCTGCTAAAGCACTAATGTTTGGAAATAACAACAACAAGGTATATGAACCCTTTGTACTCTAGCTTGTATCACTATAGTTAAGTTATATAAATAGTACAATATGGAAATTAAATATGATATTGAGTCTTTAAATATCTTAAAATCTGATTTTAAAAGGGCAGAATCTAACTACCAAAAGAAAATTGAGGGGTTAGAGAGAACTATGTCCTTGTTAAAACATGAACACACAAATTACAAGATTCAAATCAAGGATTTAATATCCAAATTGACTAAGGCTCAAGCCCAGCTTGTCACAGCTAAGGCTCAAGCTAGGAAGCATGCTATTTCTGAGCAAAACTTCCAACCCATTCTTGCATCATTCTCTTACTCAAAACTTTGTTACCAAAAGAAAGGTGGTTGGGAACCAATTAAATTGCTCCATCACATTCTTATGAGTCTATTAGATGTCACACCCCCGCTAAAGCGGAAACACAGGAATGTAACGAGAGGGGATCGTCATAACACATGGTATACAGTAGAGAAGCAAAATAAATATGATGACAAGCGTGTCATGACGACACCCGAGAACAATGGAGACTTGTGTCGCGTTTGGTCAATATTCACGACTACATAGCCATAAGCATAACATATAAATGATCACATAAACAATTAGTATGACATTGTTTAATTTCCCATAACCCGGGAACAAGTGTCAAACATGCAAGGTATAAATCAGACTACAACAATGATTACAAACGTAAGTTTGTCCAAAAATGTTTGGTCTCAAAATGCATCCTAGGGTCTCCTCTACAAGGCAGCACTCCTAGATCTTCAGTTATCATAATCACCTGAAAAGATATGCTAAAAATGGTCAACAAAATTGTTGGTGAGCTTCACAGGTTTTATGTAGTAAATAAGTTAAGTGAAACAACATGAAAAAGTTATATAGGTTACCGCAATTACATTTTCATGTAAGCGGTTTTACAAGTTA
>BJCM01012425.1:3694-15676 GCA_018326385.1 Flaveria bidentis
CAAAATGTTTAATTTTGTTATAAATAAAAAAGGTTAAAAAAATTGATATCATTGTTTATTAATTATATTTCTAACGCATACGTAATTTTATTACATATTATCGTAAAATATCATTTTATAATTAATAAATTTTTATTTAATTTAATATTTTATTAATTTAAACAATGTAATACATGGGTTTACTAAGCTATTAGTATATATATTATTTAAAACATGTCCATATATATAAGTAGATGTTGAAAAAAATTAAAAACCAGTTTTTTTATTAGAAACATACTTTAAAAAAAGATACAAAAAATTTCTTAAATAAAAATCATATTTACAAATACAAATTATTTTAAAATATTTTTAAAGTTTTATATGGATGATTTAAAAATAATAAATATATTTAGAAAACATGATTTTTATAAAACAATCTAAAAGTATAATATTATAAACCGCAAGTTTGAAATGATAGTAATGTCTTTTTTACTTGAAGTAGTTAATTATACGTAACTCAAACATACCTTATCCAAAAACTGTGTAATACACGTGATACCAAATTATTTAAAATTTTGTATTTTACAAACTGTGTAATACACGTGATACCAAACTAACATATAATAAAAAATCAGTTAGTTTCTAAAACTAAATGAACAGGGTAATAAACTATAAAAAAGGAGTTCTATAAAATATAATACTAATAGTTTAGTCAATATGAATGGATGATCAGTTCGATAATTTTTGTTAATTAAGCATGTTTGTTTTAATGTTTAAATAATTATCAATGGTAAATAATTCAACTTTTTCAGGTATGTAGTGTGTAAAACTTTTTCTACATGTCTGTTGCAAAGAACTAACATTTTTTAAGTGTCATGGTCATGTACCACACCTACAACATTGGAGTATTTGTGAAAATGCAACTTTTTCAGAAATATAAGGACCTATGTATCAAATTCACGAGTATAAAATACTGAATTTTATCGTGTAATTTATTCGATTAATCTCTTCATTAGTTTAGCTATGGGTTAAAATTAATAGACGAATGTGTTATACTAAAAAGAAATAACAAAAGTTAAATCAGTTTATTTGATTAATCTCTAAGTCACATATAAACCATAATTCACGAGATATTAATATTCCCTTTTAATAATCGAAGCTTAGACAAATTTATAAACCAATTTCAAAACTTATAAACACATACTGAGACAAAGATCAATATGAATAGTATTAATTTTTCCATGATGGTGATGCAAGTCAAAGTTGGTTGGAAACTTGGAATCACAAGATCAATCTCTTGTTGGTTCATAAGATAAATCTTCTGCCCTCTCGAGGTCGTTTTTATCTAGGTACAAAAAGGACTTTACGGGATATCTCCAAAATTTGCAAGTGGTGTGCGTGATGTTATAAGCTAATCAAAAGGTTGGAGCATGATTGGTACCACTTCATATCACCAACATTTTACACTAGCCGAAAATCTTTAGGCGTGTGTCTAGTTTGTTGCTTGTTTAAAAATGATTAAGTCTTCTTATATTGGTGATGATGTCTCGATTCTTATAAGGTGGTACGTAAAAGAAGAGCTAACTGTGTAAATTTTACAATACTTGCCTTATTTCTTCAAATTTATACCACAACTAGCTTACATCAACTTAAACTTAAATTAAATTTCAGCAGTTAACCGTCAAAAACTTTATCATTATGCTAACCTCCATACCTTATAACTCCTAATATATTAGTAGAGATTTGGTTAGAAACTTGGAATCACAAGATCAATCTCTTGTTGGTTCATAAGATCAATCTCTTGTTGGTTCATAAGATCAATCTTCTGCCCTCTTGAGGTCGTTTTTATCTAGGTACAAAAAGGACATTACGGGATATCTCCAAAATTTGCAAGTGGTGTGCGTGATGTTATAAGCTAATCAAAAGGTTGGAGCATGATTGGTACCACTTCATATCACCAACATTTTACACTAGCCAAAAATCTTTAGGCGTGTGTCTAGTTTGTTGCTTGTTTAAAAATGATTAAGTCTTCTTATATTGGTGATGATGTCTCGATTCTTATAAGATGGTACGTAAAAGAAGAGCTAACTGTGTAAATTTTACCATACTTGCCTTATTTCTTCAAATTTATACCACAACTAGCTTACATCAACTTAAACTTAAATTAAATTTCAGCAGTTAACCGTCAAAAACTTTATCATTATGCTAACCTCCATACCCTATAACTCCTAACATATTAGTAGAGATGTATTATATCCCAAATAAAACTTAAATTTAACCTACTAAGAGCATTCACAACCCATTTTTTAAAATTATGTGAACATGAGTTCTTAAATTATATGGAATGTTTTTAAGTGATTGTAAGTGAAAGAGAGAGAAAATATTACTATTTATCTGTAAATTTAAGGATTTACTGTTCAACCCTTATAAATTTTTTAATATTTTAAAAGTGATTGTGACTTGTAAGTGAATAAGAGAAAAAAAATAATAAAAATGTTTTAAAAATTTTATGTAATTGAAAAAAGAGAGAAGTAATAATGATTTTTAGTATAATTATAATAATAAAAATAAGAAATCAGATGTGAGTGCCTTAACTTCTCCATCTCTATATATACATCAAAAACACTATTTTTTAATTAAATAATACTTTTTATCTTTCTCATTATTTTTTTCTCTCATTCACTAACAACTATTTTAAAAAATATAAAAAAATTTATAAAGGTTGTGCCGTATGTCCACAAATATAAAAATAAACGATAAATTTTTTTCCATCCACAATCGCATATAACCATCTTAATAATATAAGACACAATTTAAAAAAAATAGAAAACCTACATGAATACTCCACACTACTTTCAATAATATTGTTAAAATTATGGACCCACACACACTATTTCCCATTCAAACTTTAAGAATCATCAATCTCCTTTTCACTATTCACTTCCCATGCTACAAAAATCATCCCTCAACTCACTTCTCTTTCATTCCCATTGCCACCATGGAAAACACCTACAACACCACCACATTCCACCACCATCAACAACAACAACAACTAACATCACAAGATCCCACAACCACAAACATCACCAAAGAACACATGTTCGAAAAGCCATTGACCCCTAGCGACGTCGGGAAGCTCAACCGGCTCGTCATCCCCAAACAACACGCTGAGAGATACTTTCCGCTGGGCGCCAGCGATACTGTCGCCCAGCGGAAAGGACTCGTCCTCAACTTTGAGGACGAGTCTGGAAAGCTCTGGCGGTTCCGGTACTCGTACTGGAACAGCAGCCAGAGCTACGTGTTGACCAAGGGGTGGAGCCGGTATGTCCAGGAGAAACGTTTGGATGCGGGTGATGTTGTGTTGTTCCAACGGCATTCGTTGGATTGTGATCGGATGTTTATCGCGTGGCGGCGGCGGTTTGCCGCCGTGAGCGGTCAAGATAACGCGGTGGCGGATACAGTTGCTCCGCCTGTTGGCGGTGGTGCGCAGGTTAACGAGATGGTTTACGGTGACCAGTCTAGTTATCCTTCGCACCACCTATCATACCAACAGGAGTGTATTCATGCTGGTAATATTTTTATTTTTATCTTTCGTAGTAACTTTTATTATTGTTATTGTTATCTGTATAAATGATAGTATTTGCGACTATGTTGAAAATGTTTATTTGTGATCATTTCCTACTGTTAAAATGGTTTTAGTTTATCTTTCACTGTGACATTTATTTAATTACAACTGTTTCGAACATTTTTTGACGTAAATATTATTGTAACCAGATTTAATTTAAAGTTGGAATAATGTTTTAATGACAGAATGTTAATTTTACTTGTCCTTATTATGAGAATTTGACTACCTACTTGATATAATTTGTAAATTCTGATATTTTATAATTTATGATTTAATTTATGGAAAATCAAAAGACCCTTTACAGATATATAATTATCAATTTTATAGAACCTTTACAGCTTTTTTTAGATGGTCATAAATTGAATGTTTGTTATAATATGGAGATGTAGAAGAGATGTATGAAAATGTGGATACTCACCAAAGAGGAGAGGTAGCGACAAGACGATTGAGGTTATTTGGGGTGAACCTAGAGTGTCAAGACAATCCCGAGCCATCGGACCCATATGGTTCGAGCCATAGTGGTCGGTCAGACAATCGATATAACTCTGGTTCCGACAATTTGCATCACCAGATGGTTAGTTATATATATATTCTTTCTATATATGTTTTTTCAGACATGTTGATTATATTATCTCTAAATTTAAAAATTGTGAACATAAAAAATTATTGTATATACATTATGTTAACGTCTGAAAAGTTTTGATCTCTATAGTAATAAATACGCATAATTACTTTATACGTTGAATTATGTTTCGAAATTTCATAGCATACACAAACTTGACCTATTTTGTTACACTTTTTTTGTGCTTGGAATTTTTGATGAATATCTACTATTTTTGTTGAGTTATTTTATTTTCAAGCATCTACTTTTTCCTTTTTAAAATAAGATCTTATATGTAGATTGTAAATCATTTATAATTACACGTGAACATGAAAATATGGATAGTAGTATAGTAAAAAAAATATTTAATTTAAAAAGTTTAAAACTAATTGTGGGTTTACAATATAATCTTTTATTGTTTAAAGACGATGACATATTGGTAATTCTATCAGATATGTACATCACGAGCTTATTGTATCATATACGTTTATTGCGTCATATACGTTTATTGTGTCATTACGTTTTAGATCATTTTGTGTTATTACCGTTATTGTTTCTATAGATTATATAAACTTGATATCCATAATTTTGTTTTACAATTAGAAGTGTATAATAATATATTTTCACCGATATATTTATCAAAACTTATAGTGGTAAAAATAACAAAATATGTTATTTTTGTCATTATTTTTGATACATTGTATAATTTGTTGTTATCTATCATTGTGTTCTACAATTAGAAGTACATAATGATTTTTTTCAAACCTCATAGTGTTCAAGGTTACATAATAACAATCAAAAAACATAATAAGACATTATGTTGTTTTGTTAATGTTTTTATTCTATTAGATTAATTAGTTGTAAATTTATTATGTGTTTTACATATTAGAGATACATAACAATATTATTCAATCATTATATTTTAAAATTCATTATTTGAAAAAAAGTACAATAATATTTATAAAAACACAATACCTAACAAAGTTACATAATGATCCTTATTAAAAGACACAATAAAAGATATGAGTTTAAAAACGTAAAAAAAAATACTAAAATTTTATATAATAATGTTGTACTTGTTTTAATGATAAAAACACTTGTTTATGTGGTGTAATTTTATAAAAAATTAATGTCGTATATAAAAATTACGAGCATTAAAAAATAGGAGAACTTGTAAAAATCAACATAAGTGATTATTTTTAAAGTACCATTTTAACAAACTTTTTCTACAAATTAATATTAACCTCTGATTAAGGAAATGGATAGTTAAAATTACTTTTTATACTTTTTAGTTTTATAGCTTTCTGTATTTGAACATTTTCCAAAAAAAATATTAGATGATATCTGTTTACTAAATATAGATAAAAAAATTCTTGTTTCCCTTTAATATTACTATAACAAACTCAAAAATAGTTATTTGATGAATCTATTTTTTATTATTATATCATACTCCATGTGTTTTTGGTGTAATTAATTGTTTAATGCACAAGTCATGATTTTGTTGCCTCCTTTTATGAGACAAATATATTCTTATTATAGTTAATTACATAGACTTCCAACCTTATCCTAGTTACAAAACTGTATAAATCAGTGTCGTTAATGGATCAAATCTTAATATAACTCCATGCGATTTGATTTGGTTGTTTATATTAATCAATATATCAGAAAATAATAATATTGCTTCAATCTCCTTCAAACTGATATCTTATGAACTATAATGCATGATGCATGCATGTGAATCAACTTGCTATGGGTGTGAATGAACTTGGACTACATGAAGTTAATTTAATCAAATCTACAGAATATTGTTGTCACACAAAAAGCTATTAAAATATATCATAATTAAGGTGCGTTTTACATGATCTATTAAAGCTTTCAAATAAGGTTTCTTATCATCATTCTTATAATTATACTAAAAAATTATTTTTCTCTCATTTCCAATTAAATAATAGTTTTTATATATTTATCATTACTTTTTTTCTCATCCAATCAAAACCACTTTAAAAAATGTATAACAATTAAATAGTGCTTTTCAAAATATACAAATAAACAATAACATTTTTTTCTTTTTCATTAACAATCACTTACAACCATTCTTTTTCATATATACACTAAGTAAACTAAGTTTTCTAATATCGTGACCTCTAGTTGAAATGTTAGCATATTGGTCTTACCTTTTAACTCCTTTGAAGCTACATGTTCAACATAATAAGTTATGTTTTACCTGATTTTATTGTTTAATAGAGTATTGGTAAGATCATGTGAGTTTTTTTATAACGATTTCTTAAGGTCAAAAAATACTTCCACAAGATTTTTAAAGATATCTTCTTTTTCTGTTTTGGGATTTTGGAAATAATGAATCTTGAGTGGGTCCTAACTGATTTCATTGTGTGTTATATAACAGATGAGATACCACCAACATGAAGGATAAGATCTCTGGACTTCAAGTCTCAATTATTTTTGATTGGATGGCACAAAATGAGGGAGATCCCAGATTTTCAGGCAGATTTTTTCCTTTTTTTAATAATACTAATAAAAAGATCCCTCTAGATGCCCTCCAAAAGGACCCAAGTCTTATACCCATTGGGTCAAAAACCCTAGAAAGATATGGTGTTAGATCATAAGTAGTAAATTTAACACAATATCAAAGTTTGCAATTATTATGGGTATGGGTCCGAGATTATTAGTATCATTATCAAGAAAGTAAGAACTCGTAAGTTGAGAAAAAATATCATTGTAAAGAGAATGAAATGGCGCGTTCAAACATTAGGGGAATGACGAGCGGATGATAGTGTTCGATAAACTGTTAAAATCGATTTTACTACTCAATTGCCCAAGCTAACGAGGCTGGCAATTTTTCTAGTTTGAGATCCAAATGGTTTAGTTCTTTGAGGTTTGGTGGATTTTGTTTAGTTTAAAACTTGAAATTTGTTATGCAATCTTGATTATCTATATGTTTTTTCTTTATTGTTAGAATATGTTATGTATTATAATCATGAACCATCTATACCATTTCAATAGTTTAATACAAAATAATTATTTAAAAAACAAAAAAAAAAAGTCAGTTTAAGCTATCAAACTATCAAAACCAGACCGTCACACAACCAAATCAACCAATCAGTTTGTCGTGCTCTAAAACCGTAGCCACAACTTAACACCACAATTTGTACTTGATTTTATAAAGAGCGTGCTATGCATATCATTTCTCTTCGTTTTTACTTGTTATAAAACCCTCTCTCCGTAAGTTGTCACACTAGTAAAATTCTCTTATTTTCACACAAAAACAAAAAGAAAAAGAAAAAGAAGAGTTTCTGGTAAATGTAAATGAAAAGAAATGATTGTTCTCTTAAAGGCATGATGGCATGGTGTGATTAGATATTAGTGAAAGCAGCAGAAGGAATGGGAGATGAAAAGGACTAGAGAAAGAATGAATGGTCCAATGGCAATGTGTGTGTGGTGAGGGTTGTGTTGGCAACTGTTATGATCCTGCAGGATAGACATCATGTGTATCTACAGTAAACATAGTACCTTCATTACATATATATATAGTACCTGCAAACCCAATTATGTATGTTACTATTTCATTAATATATGTGTTGTTCTCTTTGGTACATTTTGTTTTATTCTATCTACCTTAATTTTCTTGTTTAAGAAACCGACACAAACGATATGACCTTCTAAAGACACGTGACGTGTCAAAACGTGTGTGGGTTAAAGAAAATGTAATCGAGTTGTTAGTCGTTATGTCTGGTTTAATTGCTAGTGAAAAGAGCGAGAGAAAAATTTTAAGAAATGTTAAGAGAATTATTTTTAACAAAGATAGTTATTTCAAAATAGGTCAGACGCGACAATATAATAAGATACGATACGATAAGTTACGATGATTTGACATGCTAGACACTAACACAACACGATAACTTATCGTGTCATTTGTTTCAAACATGAATACAAACCCGTTAAGAAGTAGGTTATACAAAATGATCTGTTTAGAAACTTGTTTAGAAACACATGTAATATCACATGTTTAGAAAATCTGTTTAATGAAACAAAAATGGTGATGGCGAGTACTAAGTCGAACATAAACTTAATAATACAGGTTCTTTACTAGATTCAAACTATGGTGTTATGGTGAGTCGACTATGGTGGCAGTGGGCGGTGACCGGCGACCGGCGACGGTTACCCGACTATGGTGGGTTTGTTGGCTGTTCGTTGTGGTTTCATACATACCGACTATGGTGTTATATGTATATTTTTGTTAGTATTGATTTATTTATCAAACTTCCATTTAGTTAACTTATATAAAACATTCAGCTGGTTAACTTAAATAGCACTAGGTGTACATGAGCTTGAATTAGCTCACTTTACGCAAGGTCTAATAAGGGTCAGATTGCTTCGTGATCTGAACATAGTCTTATCATACACTTTATGTAATAGGCTGCTTCTCGCCCTTCTAACTTAAATAGTCAATAGAACAAATAATAAAGACTTTACATTATAAACATGTACATTACACCATTGTAATCACGGTGTATAGACTAAGAAATCAAAAAAGTTAGTTGCAACATAAGAAAAAGAATACAAGAAACCCGGAAACGAACCATGCTGCCAAACTGCAAAATAAAACAGTCTAATTCTTAGCATTTTGAAATCTCTTGGATGTTTAAAACTCCAAACATATAGTTAACATAGTTACATATGCATCCTTTATATTTGATATCAAAGATCATTGCTTTTAAGAATGAAGTTCATGCTCACTGCATACCCAACGAATTCAGACGTGGGTCGAGTTTTTTTTTAAGTACTTGATAATACAGCCGCGTCAAACCCGATCACAAGTTAATGGGTTAAAACTTAAAGCCTTTTAAATTAATCATAACATGTTTGAGAGTGAGGGGGAGTATTACCTTTTCTCCTGCACCTTAATCAATTGAATCCCTTAAGCATCTTTAGAATCATCATCAGCAAGCTAATCAATCATCCATTATGATATCCTCCTACAAACAAATTACAAATGCAGGGAATAATATTACTATGACCATCTAAAGAGATAAATACATTTACCTTAGAATGAGATATATGTAATTAAACTTTTAGTTTAGGTAAATATGTAACTAACAAAGTTTTAGAAGGTGATATATGTAATTAAACTTTTAATTTGGATATATATGTAACTAATTAAGTTTTACAAAGGGATATATGTAATTTAAATTTTAAGTTAGGTATATATGTAATTGATGAAGTTTATAGGGGGATATATGTAATTCCCCCTTATATTAAAATGGGGCGATTTTGATTGTATTTGATTGATAACAGATCTAACAGATTAGATATTTAAAAATTAGCTGTAAAATGAATCTGTCAAAGGAGTTATACGGGCCAAAAGTTGCAAAAGCTCTTAACATAAACATCTTAAACTGTCGTATTAAAAGAAATCGTATTTTTTTAATTGTTAAATTTTGTAAATCATATTCAATTACAATACGTTACAAACTTGTTTACTCAGCCAAATACAAGTTCAGAACCAAGAATTTGAGCAAGAATAATATTAATGTAAGGAAGTGTATCCATTTAAGTAAATCATGTAGAACATGTGTTTCTGGGAAATAGTAAACAATAGCTGAACCATAGTCACATGAATCGCGGTAGTACGCGGTACGAAAATGAGTACGCGGTTCGTCAATTTATAAAACTCGGTACACTAAGGGTAGGTTCATTCGGAACGTCAATTCGGTACGCGGTATGGTGTACCATATAGTGCGGTACGCCGTATCCTATAAAAAAACAATCTATATTGTATTTTTAAAGATAATTAGTGGATTATTTGATGCTAATTTATAATAAATGCAATAATATTTGGCCCATTATCAGAAAAATATTATTAAGGAAGAGTAAGTAATTAAAGCAATAAATCATTAATTAATAAGATTGAAAGTCTAAACATGCCTTTTTGATTCCCAGTCGCGTTTCTACATGATCGGATTCACGAATCGCTAAGATCCGATTCGCGAATCGGAGTAGACTGGTTCAGTTTCCATTGAAATCGAATTCGCCTATTTTAGCGAACCGGATCGCGAATCATAGGGCGATTGGTACGCGAATGAACCCGAATCCGGTACGCGATACATGGGGTGGGGGAGCGAATCCTGTGAACAAATATTGCTAACAGATATTATTATATAGAACATAATGGCATAATTCAGTTGTCCAAATGGAATAGCCTTTCTATTAACTACTCATTGAGATCTTAAGTTTTCTAACTACCATATGGGTCAAAGTAGTTGACCTACGGCAAACTAGACATATCTGAGTAATTGAGTAAGGACTTAAGGTTTGGGCAGTGTACCAAAAAGTTAAGCCATCAGGTTTACTATAGAGGGTGAGAAAGAAGAAAATTCGATAAAAATTAAACAGGGAAGAAAAAATATTCCTATGCTAAGTACTTCCTAATTTTAGTGTGTGATTATATCTGCTGGATATATCCCTGTCTATATTAAAACTATCAGTTTTCTAGCCTCTAACAGATTGCCTCTTGTTCTTAACAGGACCCAAAAAGGCCATCATCATCTGCTAGATACAAATAATATGCGCAGAAGATGCATAAATGGTTCTTATAATAGATCCATGGTAAGAAACATAGGGTATAATAAAATCTTAATTTGGAATGTTATATTATGTTGGTATGAACACAAAATTAACTTGCAGTAAAATGTAACATGTAAAGTACCGGGTCTGGCTTGTCAGGAGACAAAACCGAAAGGGAAAAAAAAACTCAAAAAGCACCAGTCACGCCCCAATTTCTTAGATCATTCAAATGATGCAAGTTTGGGCCATCCTTGTTGTGAAGTTAATTAGTGCAATTTTTACTAGCAGTTTTGAGTCTTATAATTGCTGAAACTTATCCATTTCGCTTCTTCATATTTAAACCTTCTAATGCCTTTCCAACATTTATTTCACTAATCAACAACGTACATACTTTGGAACATTCTACTAATCTATTAGCTATTTGCCCTTCTAATTTCCTTAGGCAAGTGACAGCCCTGAGTATGCGAGCACAACTAGGGTGACTAGGGAATCAACCAGGGAGTATTATATGAGCATCAAGAAAACCCTTCATGCTATTTGCAATAATAAAGTGAAATTGCAAATCCAAATAGCACTAGAATCATGTTCAAATGTGAAATGAAAAATTATAAATAAAAAAAAAAGTTTGGGCAAAATCAGCACAACAAATAGTACACACGCTTTGCACCCATCTCATAGAAATGAGCATCTGATTGTGTGTGTTCTTTTTTCTGGCTTAAGGCAACTATTAAGGTTAGATATCAAAGTGAAGTCAGCACATCATTGCAGGATAACCGATGAAATATCTATCCTTTCGATATTCCAACAAACCAATATATCAGTTTCATGTTTCATTAGGCCACTAAAGTTAACAGAGTAATATTACATAGAGAATAAAATTAATACAAAATAACAAAGCCCTGTTTATCATAGCCATGATGAGCATCATATACTGTAAGATAGATTGTGTGTATATTACCTGCTGAAGGGAAGTGGCTTTGGATCTAAAAGATGCCTCAAGAAATTTGATTTGAATCAAGAAAGACAATGAATTTACGAGATCTTGATCCGTTCAGTGCCTTCACTTGTGAACAACAGGGACCCATTCTGTTGATTGCTTCTCTGCCCCAGCCCTAACAAACTTTTCTTTCTCACAGAATTAGGGAAATCATTAGATTCTTCTTCCTTCTTTCGGTAACATATACCGAGATAGGCT
>BJCM01012434.1:5031-18528 GCA_018326385.1 Flaveria bidentis
CCATAATGGTCCTTATTACATGCAAACTAAAATTAAAAACATAAAACATAAAACTTGAATCGTATCAACGTATGTTTCTAGAAATCAATGTTGAACACCTAGCAGCTCGTGTATCATACATAAAATGGTTTAGAAAATCAATTAATAAGGCGATTATACGTATGTTTCTAGAAATCAATGTTGAACACCTAGCAGCTCGTGTATCATACATAAAATGGTTTAGAAAATCAATTAATAAGGCGATTATACGTATGTTTCTAGAAATCAATGTTGAACACCTAGCAGCTCGTGTATCATACATAAAATGGTTTAGAAAATCAATTAATAAGGCGATTATACGTATGTTTCTAGAAATCAATGTTGAACACCTAGCAGCTCGTGTATCATACATAAAATGGTTTAGAAAATCAATTAATAAGGCGATTATACGTATGTTTCTAGAAATCAATGTTGAACACCTAGCAGCTCGTGTATCATACATAAAATGGTTTAGAAAATCAATTAATAAATAAAGGGAATGGATATTTAGACACCCAAATTATAAATTAACACTTCAAATTTCTATATGTGTCGTATAATCTCATACGCGTCGTATAGGGGGTCGTATAGTCCTATACAGGGTGTATAATCCCTCTAATAGTCCCCTGAATTTTTTCTCATAGTCAATGTCGAAATTTGCTATACGCGTTATATAGCCCTATGTGTGTCGTATAAAGGGTGTACAGGGCTATATGGGGTGTATAGACCTCTGATAACCTCTTGAAATTTTTTTGTTTTCAGTGTTTTCGATTCTATATGTCACGTATAGTGTCATACAAGACGTATAGGAAGATGTCGATTTATAATATGGGTTGTGTATATTAGGACCCTAAATAAAATGACCCATGTCTGTGTAATAAGAATTTTTGGTTATACGGTTGTCTTGTTGAACCACCTTAAAGCATAAATGGTTCATCAAAGAACGCTTAGAATTTGTATTGGGTTTAAAATACACTCCATACAAGATACCTTAGGGATTTTACAACAAATATTTGTCAATTGCCGTTTGTCAGGATGACATACACTTACCAATCAAATATTACTATAAAATCTACATCATTGTCTACTAAAGAACTCGAACCCATAACTCATGGGAAGGGACATTACTATATACATATTTTGATACCATTAAGCATTTAAGCCAAAGGCCATTTGGTTGATCGCCATTTCAACGAGACAATTTCTCGTGATAAAAGAGATGCCACTTATTTGTCTTGTCCTCGTAAAGCTAGATCTCGAGCCGGATATGCATTCATGAATGGAGGTATATTACATAACACCTAGGCAAATCATAAAGAATATCTGCCTTTAATATCACCAACGCGTTTTCGGCATATTGGATGTGGATGAAAGGAAAACTCCACACTTAAACGTGATCTCTCTAGGAAGTTTTCACCCAAGCAACCAAACACAAATCTGTGAGTTTCCCGTGGGTTATATAATAAATTTCCTAATGTTTGAGAAAAACAAACACTACATCATACATTACGTTAAATTAGTAGAGAATGTGTATAGATGCAAACACACAGATGCCACATTAAGTGGATACTATTACTAGGTTGTTTTTGGCTCGTCTTTTGTGGATACCGAAGCCCACTAACAGACAATGGTGGGCCCTGAAATTTATTCTCGTACGAGAATATTTTCCAAAAAATATTTAATTATAAAACTCAGTAACAGATATAAGCCAAACAATTATTATAACTCGAATTTTTAACATTTTAAATTCTTATTTACTCCGCTCTAATCCTTGTTAAGGGTTCATGAAGGTTCATGAAGGGGGTAAAATCACCGACATGTTTATGTTGACCACAAAATTGCATAAATGAACATTGACTTTTTGGCCTCTTAGGAATGAAGGTAGCTATAATGTAGCCTTTTAAGTTAAAAATTTAAGATGGGTAGATCGTAGTCTTTAAATCAAAACCAACCAATCAGAAATCAATCAGACAATATCACGTGAACTTAAAGACTACAATCTAATCGTCTTTTTTTCAAATTACTATAAAACCGCATGTAGTGAGCTCTAAAAGTGAAAATTTGTTGCCTGATAACACCACCGCCACCACCCCTACCATGTTTTTCGAGACGTTAAGGGGCGGTGGCGTTTTGTCAATATCACCATTTTGTTTGTTTTTTATAGGTGCAGACAAGTTTGTTTATATTTGAAACATATCCGTTTATTATATGTTTTTTACCAATCTCAACCACATATCCATTTCACTGAAGTTTTTATTTTACCAACCCTTCATTCTAAGTTTTCTTTTTTTCAGTAGTAGGTTTTGGTCTCTTTTGTATAAAGAGTGTTTTGGGAGGCTAAGGGAGCCTGGGCATAAAGAAACTCCATTGATATGGGTAATAATTTTTATTTATGTTATTACAAAATAGTTAAATTAAACTTTAATTCAAGTTGCAACCAAAATATTTCCACAGGGACAATCATACAACCCGATTTGTTGACCCTCATGATAAAATAATCGAAACCAATCACATCCATTCATGACACCCACACCAAACACACAAATAAAAGGTTTCAAAAAATGACTCAAAGCAGTGACGGAGCTTAACCAATTTTGTAGTGGGACGGGGGCGAAATTATTTTTTTAGGGGAGGCAAACTCGATATTTATATAAAAATTTACACTACCGGACAAAAAATTTACACTATCAGGCTAAAATTTAACACTACGGATGAAAAAATAAAAGGGGCGCATATAAATATTTGTATATTAAAGATAATTTAGTTTCAAGAAGACATGTTCAAATTACACTTTACATTATATTACAAGATAGTGTAGTCCTATAAGTATTCTCTAAATGGGCGATACTTGATACTCATTCAAGTATACCTCTTGAAAGACATAGATGACACATCTATACATTACACTATGTTTTCTTTCATTAACTCTTTGTCTTCATATTCTTTTGATTCTTTCAAAGTGTTCAAAACATAGTGTAATGTAATTTTTTGAACATAGATGACACATATATAGCTATTATGTTGTAATTTTTTGTCTATTCAAAAACAACAATTACTCTTTTTTGAACAGACGTATAGCAGTTTCTACTTTCATATTTTCAATGCTAATTACAACATAATGGTTATATTACACTTCTAGCAATAATCCCACAAAACAAAAAACTATCATGAAGATCAACCCATCACAAGACAAACCAACTTAAAAATCCTCATTTTGGTATACCAAGATCTGTGTAAAAAATGGTTGATCTCAAGAGAACTGAGAATAGAACCCAAATACAATGCATTCAAGATACAATATCCACTTTCTTTTTTCGCTTGTAGTCCTCAAGACCGATACGAATTCCAATTCAATATCGAGTTCCCTATTAGACAACATTACACAAACAAAAGAGGATTAAACTGAAAACTGTATGTTTCAACCCCTAGATGAAATTGGCCCTCTTCAGAAACCTAATCAATTTGCAGTAATGGGGCCAGATTGACTCGATGTAGTCCAAATACTTATCGATGATCCATTCTTGAGTGTGTTTCCATACTCCCTTATAGCCTAAGTTCCTAAAATTCACCACGGGCTGCCATAAACGAACATGTATGGTTTCTTTGAGCGTCCCACTAACGACATAATCATAATAAGTGGGCAAGTTTTTAAGCACTTTGCTCGATTGCTTGAAGCTATAAACGTAGAGTACGCATAACCCTTGGACGATCTTGACGTAAAGTGCACCAAGCAGAGGCCCGCATATCCATAAAGGAATCAGTTCCTTTGTGACTGCAGATCCGTATTTAATGTTGACTGCTAGGTACATGGGTATGCTGTAGATAGAATTAGGCAAATTAGTAAAATGATGAGATGTGAATAATATTATTGGAAGTAAATGACAATGTGAATTGTGAAAGAAAATGGTGAATTAAATCAGATGACGAAACCTGGGCATATCCATGAGATTGGTGATCATGACCATCATTTGTTAGTCACAATAGCAACTTGTGCTTAGTAGACCCAACTCCAAAAACTAGATGTTTCAATTTTGACCCATTTCCTTATAAATGGGTCAAAAATGCCACATCTGGTTTTTTTGGGTTGGACCGAATTACCATGAGGTAATCTTGTGAGAGACGAATTATGATGAAGATTAACATATTGGTTTTGACCTATATTTAGATGTTTTGGGTCACAAGTCACCATTTTTTAGGCCTATGACCTCCTGAACACTGTTATTTACAAACTTGGAACAAGATCTATTCCTAGACTGTCAAAAAAAGTGCATTCATTTTTATATTTTGACACCTAACTGGTTATGAAAATTTGGAACAAGATGTGTTTGGGGTTATTAACCCAACCCGAGAGTACCTGTTTGGAGATATTTACCCACCCTGCTCATTTTGCCACATCTACACAACTCTTCCATTTAATAAAACCACATTTTGAGGTTAAAGACTAGAGGTGAACATTTTAACCCCTTAGCTAAAAAAGAGGGTCAATTCAGGTTATGTTTTATCACTATAAATCAAACAGGTATAAAAAATTTAAAAGCGATGGCTAAAGAAACAGGTTGGTTTGGCTAAACGGATTAATGCCACCCAGAGTGTATTTAATACAAAACACCTCCTAAATCATTCAATTCAAGAATTGCATTATTGCTAAAATAACATAACCTTAGTTGACACGCTTGACAAGAGGTTGTACACATCAAACCTACCCTTGTAAAGAATGTTACCCGTTTTAGTCCATTACCCAACCCGCGAAATGCCCATTTTCCCACCTCAAATGAAGACTATTATTCACAAAAAAACTCCAAATTGAACTGTTCCACTTATAATAAAAGCATTTAACAATAAGAAGATCCTCATTTGAAAATGTAAAATAGAAACATTTATAATGTATGTGGCAACAATGGCTCAGGAAAACAGCTCCAAAAGTCGATTCAAGTAAAGGTATAACTTGAAGCTCATAGGACCAACAAAAGTGATAATAAGTATGCATTGACTTACAATATCATTGCAGGCATCTTTATTGCTGGATCCAGACCCAAAAATCCCCGCCAAACGGCTTTCAAAATCACACTTCTTCCATTGTTCTGGATCTTATGTTCCGCTTCCACCATTTCATTTGAAGATGGATCCTCCTCCAATGTTCCGTCTGGTATATGACTTTGTGAAGAAGGTGTGCGTAGCAAAGTCAACCAACTTCTAAATAATTGTTGTATGGCTAGAGACCCCACAGCTGCCTCATCCATATTAGAGGTTGGAGTGGGGGTTGGGATAGCATGATTGTTGTTCACTTTTGTTGATTCAGCCAAGGTCTTGTTGGAATCATTTGGTACATAAGAAAGTTTAATTGGATTCTTTGTTGACTTTGACCCTTTCTCTCGGTCTCCTGATTCATCATTTTGTACATTACCTTTAAAAGCTGATATTTTTAATGATTTCCTCTTTGATAGAGGCACCTTTATACTGTTTTCAAAAAAGTACATTAATATACAAAGATGAGAAGAGCATAAACAAATATTATATCATCATTTTGTATCTTGATTAGTCTAGAGGTGGTAGTTTCGACCCATTCAAAGTGAAATGGATCATATTCAGGTTATGTTTTACATCTTACCAATCAAATAAAGAGGTTGGTGTTACTGTGTTAGATTGAAAAAACAGGATGAAAGTCGACTGAAGTGTATTTTTAATGCATAGAACCTTGTATATAACTTTATTAAAAAACTATGTTAGATAATTAAAAAAAATTCATAATCATATCTACCACACTATAATTACAAAAAAAAGCTAGAATATTGAGAAAAAAACGTTTCGAGGCCTGATCTGTACCAAAAACTTACAGTGTCAACGCCACCCGATTTACTGTTTCCAAAGTACAAATAAATATTTTATAAAAAGTGGAATGGTAAGATAGCAAGCCAACCACATTACTATTAATGGCAGTAGAGAATGTAATGCAAGTCTACAATGCAACTGTAAGGTAAATGAACACTGACACAAAGTATCAGAACAGGTATACACTATTGTTATATCTCTATAAAGATTTTGATAGACTATGGATCCTATTTTAATTCCATTTTGAAACTTTGAACCACTTGTAACTAGTTGATACCCTACTTTAACATCTAGTCAAATTGCACAATTTAATAACAGATATGATTGACATATGGATAGACAGTTTAAATTCCAAAAGATAAGAATGTAATGAGTAGAGACAACTGCTTACCATAAGAAAGATCTATGCTTCAGTAAAATATTATTTGTTCTCTCAACAATGGGTACTGTTACTATAATATTTTTAGATTCAATCCCCTTCTTCAAAGATAAAGGTCTTGAAGCAGCATATGAACCCTTCAAAGGCAAATATAAAAGATCCGTATTAACCTAAAGTGAAAGAAGAACCCATTTATCAACATGCTAATATTATTTATAATTACAATAATACACACCCAATGGGGCAATGATAACTTCCTAACTTAAAATTTTCCAAGAAAGGATGCATTGAAAAGGTTGCACCTTTCTGCTTTTAAATGACAACAAAGAAACATGAAGAAAACAAACACACTAGACCATCAAACATTCTACTAATGGTTGTACTAGTATGGATACTACTAAAATATGGTAAATTACAATAACTTTCATCATTCATCCTCTATATAAATAAGGACACAGTCAAGACCTCCAATATAGGTAAGACTTCTCACTTTCTAAGTCCCAAGACTCACAACCAAAACTAAGCTTCTAATATATTTGAATTTACAGTAACAACCAAAAATGTAAATCTATAGCACAAATGCTAAGGTGGGATCTCTCCATGATTAACTTATATCAGCCACAATATCAGTTTAAGAAATTAAACATCACAATCAGTCAATCACACATTATCATCTGAACAAAAACATACGATCCCACGAAGATATTACAACTCTCAGGAGGTATGCTCTTTACTCATCACGCTCACAAGAATTTCATTCCTTTAACATATGCAGGCACAAAAACAAAGATAGTAAGCATTTCATTTACCTGAACCTGATGGGTTACTAATGCCATCATCCCCTTGTAAAACACCCTACCATTTATACATCAACATCATACACAACACCTGAAGATTTAACAACTGAACAATATTAGTAAAAAAATACAGGGAAATTTTCAAAACTTAAAATTCCACCAGCCCCAAATTCCAATTTAACCTAAAAAGGTATGGATCCTTAACATTATCATACCATCATTATGTATGAGAATACAGCCACAAAGCAAATAAACTTCACCCTTTTACGTCCTTCTCCACTTGTTCAATCATCCCCAATTTAAACATGGCGAAAATCAACACAAAAGGGTAAACCCCTCCTCAATATCGAGCAATCACAAAGTCAAAACTAAACAAATTGCGTCACTGAGCTTCGAATATATCTAAAACTCGAACGAATTGAAAGCCATATTCATCAAAAGCTGATTTTTTAGCCGTAGCAGATACAAATTAACTAGAAATCTGACTCAATTTACAAAAGATGATTGTAGATTTGTGGGAATTATTGAAGATTAGAAGTCAGGATGATGGTGCGGAAGAATTGATCATGATATTATGGTGGATTCGTATGCAATATAAAGAAAAATTGAAGGTTTATGTGTTATCTTGCAGTGGAGTTTTGGTATGAAAGATTTGGATAAAGAGATGATGATGATGAAAGTGGTGGGTCAAAATTAGGGTTTAAAGTGAACTTTTTTTGAGTTTCCTTTAAACTACTTCGTTGGGGATAAAGGTTGGTAATTGTGAAGATGTTTATTTCAAGTTTCAACAGCTGCCAGTTAACTTTATTTATAAAAATGAAAAGTAGTCATTTAATTTTTTTTGAACAAGAAGAAAATTCTATAAATAGCAAGGTGCTAGGAACCAATGAACCATATACAATCACTAAGAAATAAGCACAAAAATTACATAGATTAGAGCGTTCGTATTCCATTATTTATCTTCGTCTTTATAGTTCCATTAAAATTATAATTTTTCTCCTTTATTTTCAATTAAATAATAATTTTAATACATTTTTATCATTACTTTTTTTCTCTCATTTATTTACGAGCACTTTAAAAATATATTAAAAAATTAATAAAGATGAACAATGTTTTATCAAATATAGAGATGAACAATGTTTTATCAAATATAGAGATGAACAATAGTATGTTATCTATCTTATACTCACAACAATTCAAAATTATTCTCAATAATATAGATAACACACTAAAAATATCTTATACTCACAACAATTCAAAATTATTCTCAATGGTTTAGCATCCGAGACTCAAACATTGCATTGCTTGCTAAATGGAGATGAAAGTTTTACACCCAAAAGAGACGCAAAACAATCAAACCTATTTATCATCAACTATGTCACCACACTTCTATTCCTTAAAAAAAAAGATATATACAAGTGGGTTGGAAATGAGTTTCTTATTAGTTTTTAGGTGTTAACAAACTGGTACTATAAATGGTTCTTTGAAATGAATGCCCGTTTAAAGGTTATGTTAAGTATTTATGAATTTTTTTACCTTATTAATAAAAAAACAAAAATAATATATAAATTAACTTGTCTTTTAGGTCTTTTTTCGTATCCGCAACACTTAGAATCTATCATTTCCGGCGAGGCAACATCCATCCGAAACTATTGCATGATCTAGTTCTTCGTCGTCTCAGTTCTTAAAGATATCAAGTAGCAGAAGAAATTGCGAGTGACTAGTGGTGGGCGCGGACTTGGTCGTCAGCTAAAGAGGAGGGGGACAATAAGATCTCGAGGGGAAGGAGACTGACGGGGAAATAGAAGATCTCGAGAAGAAGGAGAATTGACGTGGAAAATGAGTGGAAGTTATATGTTTTTTAAATTTTCTTACATGTGTATTTTTTCCTTAAATAAAGAAAGGTTATATATGTATTTCAAAAAAAAAACTTAATAGATATGTATACATGTAAATTATATAAAAGAATTTAAACAGAAAAATAATATTAAAGTTTGCAATCTTTAAAATATTTTTGTTCACATATCTTTAATCAGATTTTGTTAACAAATCCTCAAACTTAGAAAACCATCTTTTCAAAATATTCTCTTGTATTATAAAAATAAAAATTTTGAAATATAAAAATATATGTTTTATAAGATAAATTTCAAAAAATATATACATTAAATAACTGTTCACTTTTTTTTATATATTTTAGAATGTCAAAACAAATCTTTATTTTGTTTTACTCTTTATCGTATTGAATTGACCCATATTTAGCAATCCAAAAAATAAAGTTTTCGCAGGTGAATATTTACTTTTTCAATTTCTATTTCAGTTCTATCATTAGCTTATAACTTTTTCGAATAGATGAATTGGTCTCTAGCTGAATAACAATTCGATTAATTGAACAATAAAAAACTAGTTTCGATGCATGTAAAAAATAGTTAAATAATGGTATATAATGCATGTAAATATTATACGATATTTTTCAAATATATAGCAATTTTAAAATCTTAATTTATAACCCAAAATATTAAATTGATTGTTATTATTAAATTTTAATTTTAATATTCAAATTGTTAGTTCTTAATTTTTAAATTTTAACAAATTTAGTTAGTTATTTTTTATAAAAATTTTGATTGAATGGTAAATTAAATTTAAAATTTGAAATTTCTAAATTTATGTTTCAATCATTACATTTAAATATTAATTTTATAATATTTTTTAATTAGACATTAATACTATTTAAATAGCATCTACAAGTTTCCTTTCTATAACTATATATTGCTAATATAATATCATGTGCCAATTGTGTGCCATACAAATATCATGTGGCAACACAATACTTCAAATTATGTCACATGGTTAAACCCCTTTCATTTATTATGTAACACTCGCTTTTCATGCCATTAATATTGTTCGTTTTGCATACAAGAACTAACGGATTTGTTTTTGGTTGCCCAGGTGAAAACTTCCCTGGGAGGTTAATCCTCCCTTGATTGTTGCCATCTGAGCACACTTAAATGTAGAGTTTTCCTCTCATCCACAACCAATACGTCCAAAACGCGTTGGTGATATTAAAGGCGGAACATTCCTTATGAACTAGGAATATCTCCTGTCCACGGCCAATGTGAAATTTGTCTAGGGTGTTACATATTATATATAAAGATGTGCTTGAAGTAACATCTTCTTTGACCATGAGCAAACGATGAAACCAAACATGTAATTTCTCACCATAGCTCAAATAAAAATAAATAACTTTTTAAAAGATAAAAGAAATGTTAATTTCCTCTTCTGCCTAATAGTTGCTTTACTCTGACTCGGATTTGAAAAGTCAATATGACATTGCTATACATATGAACTAATGAATTGGACTACCAGATGATAAGTCAATAAATGATAATAGTTTATCCAATTTAATCACCATGTGGACTCTATTTATAAGAAATAAACGAAGGATCTCAAGTCTGAGAACAACTTCCACTTGGTAGGTAAAAATGTTATTATTTATGTGATAATTCAGAAAAGAAAATAAAGATTAGGAAGACGTTCAATTGATGTAATATTGTACTGTATTGAGATCATTGAACATCTCATTACACACAAGTAATCAACCGTGTGACTAGTGATATAAATCAAGGACAATGTATTGTCTAGCAGATGTACTTGGACACTACATATTATGATCTTCATGCAGTCTATTATTCCCTGCTAATCTGGTTATGGACTATCAAATAGTTATTCTTTCTAATTAGCATACCAAGGAGAGATTCACTAAATTATCATTTTCATCATCAAATCGTTTTTCATTAATAATCATTATACTTAAAAAAATCACGTAAATACTATTTTAAGAGAAAATTTTATGAAATTCATCATTGTGAAAAGTAATAATGACCAATAAGCAATAAATTCTAGGGCATGGGTGAATCTGGATATGTTTAGTTTTTTGTGGGGGTTTGGGCTTTAACCCAACCTACCGTCCTCATAAATATCATTTCAATCAATATTAGAATAACTAGTGGGCTCCGACCACCCTTCACAGTAGGTTTAAATCAATTTTGACACAAATCAACGATAAAATTCTAGATCAGAAGGCTTGAAAATGTTGGGTTGATGTGGCTGCAAATAGTCGCTCAACATGCCAATGTTGAATTCTATAATCAAAAGTGATTTCATATTCCATTATTAACCCAATATATACAAGAATACAAGAGATAATATAGGTAACTAAATCTCCTAAATAAGGGGAGATATATACAAGATATTACATCAAATAAACAATATAAGACATAATAATAATAATATCGCTAATAGTCCCCCGCAGTCGAAGCAGTAACCGGGCGAATGCACAGACTGGTCTTGAACCGATTGAAGAGAAGGCGAGGTAGTCCTTTGGTGAAAATATCGGCATATTAATAGTTAGCAGGTATATGTAGCACACGAATATGACCTATGCGAACCTTTTCCCGTACAAAGTGGATATATATTTCAACATGTTTGGTACGTTGATGCTAAACCGATTTATGAGACAGATATGTAGCGGAGACATTGTCACAATAAATGAGTGAGGCTTGTGTGACCGGGACATGTAGTTCGAGAAGTAAGTTATGTAACCATGTAAGTTCAGCTGCTGCATTTGTTACGCCATGATATTCAGCCTTGGCACTTGATCGTGATATTGTAGGTTGGCGTTTTGAAGACCAAGAGATCAAGTTGTCACCAAGGAATACACAATAGCTAGATGTGGATTGTCGAGAATCGGGGCAACCCCCCCAATCGGCATCAAAGTATGCGGTAAGTTTGGCCGATGTGGAGGGAGAGAAGTGTAACCCATGATTGAGGGTGCCTTGAGGTAGCGTAATATGCGTTTGAGAAACGCAAAGTGAGGTTCGCGTGGAGCATGCATAAATAAGCACACCTGCTGGACTGCGTAGCTAATGTCGGGTCGTGTGATAGTGAGGTATTGTAGTGCGCCTGCTAGACTAAGATACAATGTGCCACCGGATAGAAGTACGTCTGTAGATGCACTTAACTTGAAGTTGGTATCTGCCGGATTAGTAGCGGATTTGCAATGTTGCATGTTGGCTCGAGCCAAAATGTTGGCCGCATACTTGTGTTTATTAAGAAAGAGTCCCCCTTTGTAATGTTGAACCTCTATCCCCAACAAAATGGTGTAACCTGCCAAGATCTGTCATAGAAAACTTGGTAGAGAGGGATGAGATAATGTGTTGTAACAATCTATTATTAGATGCAGTTAGTATGATATCATCGACATAAAGAAGCAAGTAAGCCACCTCGTTACCACGTTTGTAGACAAATAGAGAGATGTCAGATGTGGTGCTTTGAAAACCACATTGTGCAAGATACATGGCGAAACGTTGGTACCATGCCCGGGGCGCCTCTTTGAGGCCATATAGCGATTTGTTTAATTTGCACACATGAGTTGGTCGTTTCTTATCAACAAAGCCCGGTGGTTGAAACATAAAGATAGTTGGTTTAACAACCGAGCTAAAGGTCTCATCGCAATCTACACCGACCTGTTGAGATTTACCATTAATGGCTGAAAGAGCCACATGCATCGTTCGAGAGTGCTGTTAGCATGGAATTTATGGCTGAAAGAGCCACATGCATCTAATAATATGGGCATCGGGTGGTCGAGGTACGAGGTCCCAAGTGTGGTTTTCTATTAAGGCCTTATATTCGTTGTTCATGGCATCTGTCCAGTTGGGATCGGATTAGTGCATGAATGTGTGACTTGGGTAAGGGGGAGAGGGTTGTGGTGTGAAGGTTGAGGGGGATCCGGGGCACTATTTTATCGTCTTTTGATGAGGTGATCATGGGGTGAGGTGGTGGTTGCGGGGCAGTGTGAGAGTGGGAGGTGTTGGGTCCGACCGTAGGGTTGGTAGGGCGGCGGGAATAGGTGATTGTAATGGGTAGTGATTGGGAGGGAGGGTCGGGAGTAAGCGTCTGGTTTGGCGGGGAAATTGGTGGTGAAGGGTGGGCAGTTAAGGGTGATGTGGGGTTGGGTTGAGTATCAGAGTGTGTGGGTGAGGGTGCGGGGAGTGAGGGTGCAGTTGTCACACCCCAACCTTGACGGCGGAAACGTCGAGGTGTGAGGGTTAAGATCATTCACAGCCACATAATGCTACTAATAACTCAAATATATATATTAATCATAAGTTCCAATTGTACCATTACAATCATAAGTCTCAAAGAAATTTAAAAAAAACATAACATAATATGTAACAAGTCATTTTATTTTATTTATTTAACTAGGTCCATTCCTAGATGTGTAAGCTTCAAAGAGTGGAAATCAAGCTTGAGTATTTCCTGAAACATGTTAAAAATAAGAATGTCAACAATAGTGTTGGTGAGATTTCTATAGTTTGCAATACATAGATATATAAAAGATGGCAATTCATGTTGTAACTTAGAGAACAAAGTAAACTAGGGATGTAAGACAGAATGCACAATCAAACCTTGACAAAG
>BJCM01012437.1:3399-23724 GCA_018326385.1 Flaveria bidentis
TTGTTTTTTACGAAAAGTTGTGTTTTAAACAAATTTTTTCAAAACAAACCGTTTTTAAAAAATGTATCATTTTTAATAATTTATTTATTATAACTTTGAAATTTAGTTATTTTTCATAAGAATTTTATTTTTAAAAGTCACAGGTTTTAAAATATATTGTGTTTTTAAAAGTTTTTATTTTTTTAAAAAAAATTCTTACTTTATAAAAAAATATTTTTTTACAAATTACATTTGTAAAAAGATCTTTTTAAAAAAATATATTTGTAATATGAAAAAAATAAAATAATATCATTTGTAATTAATGTGAAATTTATTAGAAGAAAAAAACGAGAAAATAAAACTTAAAAGCTCTGGAATTATAACAAGTGTCATACCAAAAACTTATTTTATTAGTATTGATTAAAGAGTTTTAAAGAAGAAAATATGCTTTTAATCCTATATCATACCTTTATCATTTGGTTTACTATTATTATTATTGTATTGTTCACTAATAAGATCCCTGTTCACTAATAACATCCCTATCACTTTCTACAATGATATGATTACATGTTAGCTTAAACCTTATACTATTCTAAATGAACTTCTTTATATTGTAAAATACACGTCTCTCATTTTATCGCACGTATAAACCATCTACTTTATGAAACATAAACTACATGGTTCACATTTCACAAGAAAGTTTTGGTATGTGAGTTGATATAAAAAATAACAAAGCCTTCATTTTAGTCACTTTTTTTAATAAAAGTAATCCTAATCCAATACAATAAATGCGGCTAGAATAAATTAACCGAGCATTTGACTTTTGTCATTCTCCACTAATTGTGGCTAATAAATCAAGCGGTAACCTTTTTATCTATTATAATTATATATTATCATCAAATATTATTTTAACGTGTTTCTGCCTATGACATGGGCCAGGGAGATTGAAATAATAATCATCAAGATGAGTTAAAATAACTGTCATTTTAATAGTTTTATGACTGTGCCATATTTTGATAGATACTTAAGATCACTTTATCTTTTATCTATTCTACTTCGAATGTTTCTCTTTTAATTCGTTACATGATTCTGTAATTTTTTTCTCTCTTCTACATTTGAAGATCTATGGATATTTTGTTCAAGAAGAATAGTATTATATTATTACAGAGAAAGAACGTTCATAATAACTAGTTAAAAGTCATAACTTTAAGCCAAAACTTGATTGAAATAAACTTTGGTGTTATAGGTGAATGTTTTGGATATAAGTCTTGTGATAAAAATTCATGTCATAAAAATTAAAAAGGAATTTAGATAGGTCAGGAGGTCTTCTCACATAATATGAGATTCTTTCTTAGACTCGTTTCAGTTTCGTACTTGAGTAATAGAGATGACCGGGTGAGACTTTGATCCGCCAGTATACGAATTAGTCGTTAAAAAGATGTAAATTCTCTATTGGATATAAGATATTATGGGTTGTTTGACAATTTTGAATGATTAAGTGCTGAACTGATAAGATATCACCATTAAGCGCTAAAACATTAAAAGGTCTGAATCATTAATAGTTAGTATATCATATAATTATTCAAAGACAAATGTCTGACCAATTTAGATAAAAGACCTTAATCATTTAACACTAGATCTTTTAACCATTCAGTATTAATATAATGTTTAATCATTTAGAGGCAAATATCTAAATTATTCAGACACTTACTCGCAAACAAACAGTTTAAACTATTAAATGCTGAACCATATAAATATTTGAACTATTAAAAGTTTGATTTAATTACAACCAAACAACCACTTAGACGGCCACAGTTATTATTCTTTCATTTTAGAAAACCATATGAAAGAGGACATTCAACTCATTGACATTCTCACATGTAATACACGTTTCCTTTCTTCAAGGTTAAGAGATCAAATCTTATAATAGATTGGTCAGATATATTTAAAAACTAATTGAAAACCATTAAAAACACATGAAAATTCTAGAAAGAGAAAATGAGAAGATGAAATGCATGATTCTAACTCGTAAGTAATAAGTGATTTTTAATATTTAGCTAGTAAAAATCCCAAAAGTAACATCTTAGCTTTTACACACGTGTGTATATTACATTAGATTTTCGAACGACTATTGTTTTACAACCAATTTACTTCAGTTAATCCATATCATAATTAATTTTCATTTACTCCATCGTAAATAAAACTAAAACCTTTAATTTCAAATTCAGTACTAGTAGTTTAACTTCAAATGAACATTCACTTTTTTTCAACTTTTCCAATTTTGAATTTTTTTTAATTAAGCAAGGGCATTTTAGGCACATAAAAACAAAGGAACAATACAAATACAACCAAAATTGTCTTTCATTTCATCACCCCAACCCTAATTTTTCATACCAATAATCTTCCCCCTCTTTTCCCCCTTCTCTCTCTCTCTATAAACTCATCATCTTCATTTTCACCAACAATCTCCCCTAAAAACTCCATAAATCACACATGAAACACTAATTTCCCGCAATCAATTTCACCAAATTAGCATCATGGGCAAGTACATGCGCAAAGGCAAATTGACCGGCGACGTTGTAGCAGTAATGGAGGTCTCACAGTCCTCCATCGGCGTTCGAACACGAGCCACAACGCTAGCGTTACAGAAGCTCCAAGCTTTGAAAACCACCTCCGCACCGCCACCGGAGCACCACCGTGAGCTGTCGTATCTCCAGCTTCGAAGCCGTAAGCTTGAGAAGCCACCGCTGCCGCAGTCAACATGCTGCACGCAGCGGAACCCTAAACCTAGGGTGGCAGTTGGCTCGTGTGGCTCGGCTTCAGCTGGCTCTGGTTTGAAAAATGGAGATGTTAGGGCTGCTGGTGAGTTAGGAGTTAAAGCGGAAGGAATAACAGAGGGTTGTTGTGAATTTGGTGCTGAAGAGACTTCTTGTGGAGAAAATAACGTTGATTTGGATGGCAGAGAAAGGTATTGTTTTTTTTTTCTTGATTTATATGTATAATTTGATATTTCTTGAGTAGAAATGCTCTGTTTCTTCGTTAATTGTGTTTTGTTACACGTTTGATTATGTTAGGAAAAGGGGATTGCGTAAAAAATTGTTGTTGGTATTTGATAAAACGAAGGAATATGCGTATTTTCATGTTATATTCTTTTGATTTCTTTTGTATATCTTAAAGGACACTTTCTTGTCTTTTGTGTGTGTCAATATTTTTTTTTAAATGGTTGATTATGCTCTTTGGAGAGGGACTTTCTTGTTCTCATATGTAAAACTGTAAAAGTGCGTTCATTTCTTTTTCATTGCATCATCATGTAGGGTCTCATCTTAAATGGAATTATTAAATATCAAAATTGGTCACCTTTTGTTGCAACCATACCATAAAATGTTGAAAATCATGTCTCTTTGTTAATAAATTGATCACATTTGGACAAATGGCAAACATATTTGTTATTTTTGTTTTTACATGTTCATAAAAATGGATAAATCCTTGCAGAATGTAGTTTTGTTTTTGGTACTTTAATTGGAAAATGGTTTCTTTGCAACAAATAACCCATTATAGTCAGAAAGTTAGTAGCTTCATGCTGCATCTCTAAAACTGTATACTAACTTACATGCTTGTTTATTATCACTTTTTTGTGCCGCATATATCATTTTCTTCTTTGATCTCCTGGAGCTATATTTGTACTATAATTTATTAATCAGTTTGCATGGTAGGAGGCTTCAGTTTTTGATGATTTACTTTTATAACCAAACTAACTAGCAAAACAATTAGTTAGAGCATCTTAAATGCCATGGACAAAACGTTGTCCGCTTTTAAACATCATTCTTTTCTAAGGATTAAATGATTTTATTGAGCCGGGCTCTCTTTTGTTTGCGGCCTCTCTATCTCATGGGATAGAGATATGTGAAAGCCCTAGTGGTTGAGTGAGATTTGTTTTCTTAATTACTTCAGTAAATATATTTTTAACTGGGTTTCACTTCTTTATAGTAAAGATTGCCCTCTACAAGTGGAGGACCCCACTTGTATATGCCGGCATGTGTCCTTCCACACAGACGAATCATGAAAGTCCGTTTTTGTCTATGGATGACCGACTCAATACGACCTTTGTCAGTGACAAATGTCATGTTTGTCCTTCACTATGCGTTTGGGGATGCTGTTAGTTTGTTAATGTGGCTCTTGCATATGCTAGATTTAACAATTACATATATTAGTGCGCTTGTTCAAGCACTTTTCATTGTTAGAGACTACTGTTAAATGCCATTTTCTTTGAGCAAAACAGATTTTTTTTTTGGCTTGTAACAAGTGAGTTGTGTTGTTTTCTGAATGATAAAATAGATATAGTGGTTTAGTCTTCTTATTTTGTGTAGCAATGTAAGTGGTCTAAAACTTGTACATTATATGTTGACAAGGTACATAGAGTGTATAGTAGTATACCTTCATAGATAAATCTTAGCGCTTTGATTTTGAAGTCGAGAAATGACATTGACCATATACGTGTCCAGTTGTACCGGTCGGACATTTTACTTATTTTTTCCCTTTTACCAACACTTATGAGACATGGGTGGTGAGATGTTGCTGTGGTTGAAACCAACATTGTTAATACTAGCCACGTGGTCTCATTTATTATCAACTGGCATCTTTTCCATATCAAGACAACTTCTTTAAATCGGTAAATTGTTATGAGGTTAATATCAGGTAGCCTCTCTAGTTTGAATATGATGTAAATTATGTTAGAACAAAAAAAATCCAAACCATATCTGTTTCCATCACATGTTGACCATTGCCATTTCCTAGTTTAGATTTCAATCAGCAGTTTCAATAGCATGCATGGCAGAGGATGAAAGGGGGTCCACAAAACTTGTTTTTATTTTGTGTCAGTGAACATTTCACAAAAATTTAGCAGCAAAAAATTGAAAAGTTTCATTTCCACTATCATTAGTTTATAAAGTAAATCTTTTTTTGGGTTTGGTATTTGTTTTTATCCTGCTAACTGTATATACCACCCATTGATGCATCTTTATAGTGGGGTCCTGCTTTAGACAACTTGTTTTTTTGGTGACTATAGCAAGTTCACTTTACATTTTTTTCTTTGTACCAAAATAAAGAATCTTGTTTCAAAAAATGGGGTAATGATTCATATTCTGAGTTGTTTTTTTGTCATTTGTAAAATGTTTCTTCTTTTGTTAAGTTTTATCATGCTAATTACCATTTATTATATAGGAGCACCAGGGAAAGCACTCCTTGTAGCTTTATAAGGGACACAAGCATTAACACCCCTGGTTCTAGTACAAGGCGTACAACTTTACCGAATTCAATTCAGAAGATTATGCCTTCTGCACAAGAGATTGAAGAGTTTTTTGCCCGTCATGCACAGGAACAACAGCGGCTTTTTTCTGAGAAGTAAATTAACCTCAACCTTCACTCTCATAAGCACTTTTGTCTTAGTACTTAGACTATGTCGACCAAAGGTCATACGATAATTTGTGATATCGAATGCAGGTACAACTTTGATATCGTGAATGAAAAACCGCTTCAAGGGCGTTATGAATGGGTTAGAGTGCAGCCCTAGATGGAGGTGGATATGTAATAACATTGCAGGATAGCATCAACATCATAATTTGAAGATAAGAAACTAGCCAGTTAAGATTAGTTAACGATCTCTAGTAGAATTTAAGAATCCAACAAAAAGTTGTGTAATCTTATGATCTCTCAAAAGATAACAGAGTAATGGATTTACACAGACATTTAGGGTAGAATAGAAAGGAAAAATGTTGTTTTTTTCTTTCTTTAGATTTGCAAGCCATAAATAATTGCTAGGGTTCATGTTCATTTAGGTTTAGTCGTTGAAAGCATGCATGTTTTGATAATTTAGTGAGTTCTCTTCAAATGATCATCTGATTGTTGTGTTTTCATTGTTGTTGAGTATTTACTTTCAACTGATTCTAAATATTTTATGATACAAGGGTCATTTTACATGTATTTTTTAATAGCTTGTGAAGTTTTAAATAATTTGTAAATTTTACTTGGTGAGTGATGGAAGTCTATAGAAGTCAGAAATAATGCAGAAATAATGCACATGTGATTCAGTTGTCAGCAAGTACCCTTGAAAGTTGAAAGTTTTTTACCCAGATTCCCTCACCTTTATGCAGCAGCATCTCAGCATTCATTATTTCAATGCGAGTACAGTATCCAATGGAAAACACTGTTGCCTTAATCACCAAAGGTCAAATCACTAGATCAGGTAACAGTAGCCAGTTAGAAGCATGCCCGTATTAAGAATATTTATATTGAGGGAGTGGTACAATGTGTTATTAGATTTTATCATAAACGAGCTGTGTTCAACTAAGCAATATAAAAGACATCATGTTTAACTAAACTACGTTGTTTTCTTAATTACTAACTAGGTTTTGGCGTTGCGTGTTGTCGTAGCTATGTGAGTTTTAATGTAACCTTAGACGAAAATCAAAATGAAGGTTATAAACTATAAAACAATAAAATACACAAAGTAAAACACATTAAAACTCTAAATTCATAGCACGTCAGAACATCTAAAAACCAAAACTAAATCAAAGCCCAACGCCATATACAAAACAGATGAAAATCAAAGCCGCAACAAGGCGACACAGTCTAAATAAAAACCGACGAAAATCAAGGCAAAAAAAAACAAACAAAAGGAAAACCCAAACCTTAATAGCGAGGATTATCAGGATATCGATAACGAAAGAAAGAAATTAGAAACCCGGAGAAGGACGATGCAAAAGAATCCTATAAACGAACATAATCGAAACACATATTAAAGAGACGTGTCTGGACACCAAAAACCCACAAGAAAAACCCCACCTCCCAACTTCGAACCTACATCCAAAACAAACCCTATAAAAGCGCGTACACACACACAAAAAAATATTCCAACGACCAAATGGATTAATAGTAACAGATAATATGCACATGCTTGACAGGTGGGTTCTATGATATGATATGTTTAAAATGATTAGATGTAAACAATACAGTGACACGACATGATACGTTCTAAATGTTTAAAATGACTAAATGTAACCAATAAGATGACATTTGACATAATAATTTTAACATGTTTAAATAAATATGTTTTCTTAAACACTAACGTGTACATGCTTCATAAGTGGATTATATGATACAATATGTTTAAAATGGTTAAATGTAACCAACACAATGACATGACATGATACGTGTTAACATGGTTAAATATGTAATACGATTATTGATATGGGACAATCATTGATATGAGACACTAAATATAGTTAAGAAATGATAATACCATGACATTTAATATTATGAGGTCATGGGTTTAAGTATCACTTTGAGCAAAATCCTCAGAGTTGGGCCGGTGAGTTTTCTTAGCAATGGATTTTCTCCTGAGATGATTGGGGTGCGGTCCGGGCTAGGATACAGATAAGTGGACCCCGATTAAAATAACATTTATCCTTTGAAGTAGGGTCGCACATTTGATGTTAGAAGAAATGAGGATAAGAAATGATAAAACATACTTAACGTGGTAAAATAAATGCTACTAAATAGTGAAATTTAACTATTTGTGAAACTATTAGACCACAACCTTGTTAATAAGTGGGTTATAGATGTTTCATGTCAACCTATTAACCTATTTAACATAATACGTTAAACATACGAATTAAGCAAGGTGAACTTGTTTAGACACGTTTTAGTCATGTATATCACTTGTCAATCCTTTTACGATCCGAACTTGTTTACTCAAATCTCTAACCTGTCCAACTATTTGTCATGTTTTCATTCTAACAGCAAATTTTATGTCATGTTAAACCCTCATGTTATAAATGACACGTGTTAAATGTACTCGTATGGATTTAACATACTTTTCTCTTTTCCTAGTGAGTGAAGATGTGACTAATTCTGTACGAGAAACCATCAAACGTGACTAAGTCTAAAGTTTTGTCTTGCTTGTATTTGATAGTAGACAAATCGGATATTAATAATATATATTGTGACTTGATAATAATCCATTATTGTAACAATGTAACATAGTTATAGGCACAAGGCCTAAAAATAAGCCTTGGACCTTGTTTAGTGCTTACAATTTTTTTAAAGTGAGTCACATAGCATTAAAATATCATTTATAGAGATTTTAGACATGTCTTAGGCATGTATTGAGCTACTTAGGCTATTTAAGGTTGATTCAAAGCTTGTTTGTGGTTAATGCAATTATTTTGGACTTATGACTAGAATTCGGCCGAAACTTCCCTGAAAATGCACTTGAGTGCCTAAAATCAGGACTTTTAAAGCGAAGAGACAAGATTATGATGGGATGCGCCAGAGGGCCTACGTGCGAGAACTAGCAATTTGACCAATAACACTATAAATTTGAAAATAAGTTCACATAAACATAAAGTCACCACAACCAACCGATCATTTCATCTCTCAGATCAGACAGTTTCAAGATTATTGCATAGAAGAACTCATAATCTTTTACAGACTTTGAAACAAACAGGCATGAAACACCGAAATCATGATCTTACAATGATTTTGTATAGAATCGAGTCCCAACCGCAACACCCAAAATCACCAATGGAACCAAGAATTGCAGAATCTTGATGATGAACTCTGGGGTTTTGTCTTGCTCGTAATGAGCCTGCTTTGGCGGCCTGTATTCGACCTTTGAGGGGATCGTTGCTGTGTCAATATCCCCAACATAGAATTCATCCATCATAGTTTTAGCAGTTGTGCTATGCCCCACATCTTCAAAATCATCAGTTGCATCCTTTCCTGCAAATGTTCACGAACAAGCACACACTCGTTCAAATGAAAAAGACCATCATCGATTCAGCAGTCGAGTTCTCATAAACTTTAATTTGACTTGTATAGTTGTGGTATTGTAGAAAGTAGGCAACTTTGAGTTTTAAAAAGCTAACAAACATAATGTACCTAATTTACCTTTGTTCTTTAGCTACAATTACAACCATCTTCTCATCACTGTTTTTGTCACTTATACCATTTGCAAGATTTGATATATATACACAAAAAAAGAGTGTTGTACCTGTAGCAGACAACAAAACATCATCGCCACCAGGATGATCCTCCAAGAACTTCGTTACATCATACACCTGCACGAAAACAATATTATAATCAACCAAGCAAAAAATGAAGAAAATTGTAATCCTAATTGTCTAAATGGCAAAATGTCATAGTTGGTTTCTTTCATGGGTTGGATTTGTAAAGGAGTCCATTTAAAGTAAACAGGGTCCATTAATTCAGTTCAAGTTGGTGTTTTGATGTGTGTGTGCATCTAAACTGATTATCATGATTTATAAAATCAGTATCTAGTGTTTTGGTAGGAATAGATGCTATTCTGAATGTGAAACAGTTGATGTTAAGAACACTGATTAATGATCTAATTATCCTAAGCTTTAATCAACTAAATATCTATTCTGTTCCTCAAGTCACAATAATAACTTTCAAAACCACATGGAGTGAAAACACCCCCTTAAACTTGACAACTCAAGCCACACATATATATATGTACGCATCTAACATAAGAACAAATTTACCTCTAGTTTCAATGTTTCATATTCACTTCCTTCCAAGAAAATGAAAAAGAAATTTATATCAAAGATTGATTCAAACCAAAATACAACATTGCAAACTTTAATCCTTTAGCTGTTAAAACAACATTAAAAGATATTAGTGTTCTTGATTATCAACTTATGGTCAAAGATTTTCTTAAAGTAATGTTGTTAAGAGGTAAATTAGGCTTCTGATAATCAGCTCAAATTTAACTCTGAACCATAAAGTGAATTCCAAACTGACCCTTAAAGCAAACCCTTAACTAAACCATGTGGTATGGCTGTAGCAAGATTCATATCAAATTTCAAAATCAAATCCATTTACTTTGACTAAAAAATCAAATAAAGCTCCTTTATCTAGATGGAGACCAATCCCCAAATCATTTATAACAACACTATATCAATGCTTGTCTTAACTCCCCTTTGAGTAGCTCATTTAGCGATTTAGCGATCTGATGTACGCAGTATTACCTACTTTGTGCTGTAGTAGAAACAACAACCTCACAACTACCGACAATAAACTTCAAAAGTTAACCAACAAACAAGCTCAAACCACCATCAAAACAAACAAATCTACACAAATCAGTCATTTTATAATGCAAAACTCCACAATACTTTAAACCAATTAACAAAACCATTGAATCAATCACCACGAGAAAGCTGTAATTCATCGTGACCCTCATCCAAATTTCAAACAAAGACAAAGGAAAACTACAATAATCAAAGAAGATCCATATTCCATACACCTCAGAATCTGAATCGTGAATCATGTCATCGATTTCAGCGGGTTTTGATCATATGAAGAGATAAATGTACCTTGCCATCGATTATAAGCCAGCAATCTTTAGGGGTGTTGTGTTCAGCAACCTCCTTCAAAGTGTACACTACTTTAGCCATTAAAGATCGATCAAAAATTGCAAAAAGAATTGTCTTGTAGATCAAAGACTGTGATCCCTCAAGAACCCTTTTAGAATGTTTGATTTGCAGACACTTTGGTGGGTGTGCCAAAGATTTAGGTGGGAGCTCGAGGGGTTGTTGACGAGAGGAAAGTGAGTGGAGTTTTATCGATGAATTTAGGTGGGGGTTGGTGAGGGAAGTTAAAAACTTAAAATATCGTACAATTGAAGAAGTAGAGTTGAACTAGTGACATTTGATTTGATGAGTATCTTGTGGGTCGACCCGAAAAAAACCGAGTAAAAAACCTGGATCGGCTCGAGACCGACGTGTGTTAATTTAAAAGGTGGCATACGTGATTCGGTCTTGGTTTTGTATTTAATTTGGTTTCAGTTCAATTCGGTTCAAACATTAGGGGAGCGATGCTAAAACCGTAAAAACCAAGTTTAATCGAAAGGAACTTATGGAATTGTGACATAATGACTTCTTTAGTTACACTCACATGAGTCTGTAAATAAAATTGAATGCGACGAGTGAGGCTTATTTGTGCTTGTGTGTTTGGTTTTAACTAGAAAAATAAAGAAACATAAATACTTAAACGGATAGATTTTATTGTTAATGTTTGTTTGTTAAAAAAATAAATATGTTTGTTTTTGTTTATATATGTTTGTTGATATGCTAAACCAACGTAAATAAACAAACGTAAGTGAATGTATATGAATAAAGTTTTAAAGAGCATAAATCAACAAGCATAAACCAAATAAAAATGAATGTGTTGTTTGTTCGAATGATTCGTTGATTAGCGAAAGGTTGGTTATAAAATTTGATTGAGCTAATGGTTTGATGCATGAATAAAGATTCAATTAATATGTAAACGAACATAAGCGATAAGGCATAAAAAACAAAAAAAATAAATTTAGATGAAAATATTTATATTTATAAATGAATGCAAATAAACAAACAAAAGGAATGTGTATTATGTTTGTTCGTATAATTTAACAACAAACATTAACGAACTTTCTACTTAATGGTTCTTGAATGGTTCTCTACAAGCATTCAGTCATTCAAGGTAAATTTCCTATGATAAATAAAAACATAACCAAAAACCGCCAAAGGAGTGAAGTCAAACAAAACTAGTATTCGTCGAAACAAAAGCATTTGAACCAAAAAACCAAGAATCAAGCGAAGAAATGAATACAAAAATAAACCCATATGAAGAACCACTGACATTCTTAGAGAAGATGAACCACTGAACTACAACAAGCTTCTACGACGAAATTCAACTCAAACGATGAACAATGATGGTGGCGATTGTGAATCACACCTAGTGGTGTTGTTTGTGAGGTAAGGGGAATAAGTCATAAGAATTGTTGGGTATATAAAATATAGTTAAAAACCTGTATTTGAGGAATTACTATAGTACACATGTAAAAGTTATGTAATTTACGAATCCTGTTGGAGAATCTAAACATAAAAACCTATTTTTTCCTAAAAGTTAAAAAAAACTAACATGGTATGAAGAATCTAATACGAGTGTCCTAAACGTTTGATACATTATACCCGACTCACAAAATGATAATACTAGTAAGTTTGTTTTCTACCATCCAACAATCCTAAACATATTTCATGTATTGTTATTTAAAATGGTTGGGGGTTTCTAATTTGAGTTTTTTATTCGTAAACATATTTCTATTTATGAATATAATAATGCTTATGAAAGAAACAAATCCATTATCGTTTCACCTAACTTGATTACTAACCCAACATATTACCAGCCAACGGAATTCGAGTCCAAATTGGATTCGGTCCTACCTGACATCGATTGCCAAATTTACCTGACAACCCGAAAACTTGAATCGACCTATCCTCTCATGGTCCAGTCCTCGTTCCTTATTATTCAACTTATTCGGTTTTGGTCTTTCGGTTTTGCCATGTTGCACACCTCTATTTGTAGGGAAACCAATTGACTATTATCCCTTGATCTAATTTATTTGATATGGCAATGGTATACCCAAAGTCGACATCTTTATCATAGCTTATTGATGTTCATTGTTGGACCGGTTAGAATAGATTTAATAAATTTGGATAATATTATAAATATTATATTATCTGTTTGTACATATTTTTAATTTTAAGGAATGAAATAAATATAATATAAAGGTTACATAACTAAATTAACTAGTAATAAAGATTATCAAGGAAAAATAAAAGAATGAAATTTAGTTAACCAATTCTGCTCGGTTTATTGATCCGACCTGTAATTGCTCGATTCAGATAGAAGCAATTTAAATTGGCATAACAAGGCCTATTAGGCACCCAATTCCTCGACTGACTAGTTATGTCATGAAAACATTTTATTTTGAGAATGTAGGATGGTTGTTTATTTTTATGTTAAATAAATCATGTTTGCAGGTTGAATAGCCGAACTTGACATGAACTTTGTCATACGCATAAACTAGAACACGATATGAGTTTGTGTGAGGTAATGTAGACCCATTCTCCCCATTTTTTCATACCACTAGTCTAAAGATTATATATATAAAAGTAACAATACAAATGTAAACAGATACTTTAAAACTATAATAATGATGCTAATTTAAGCTAACACATATTAATATTTGGCATAAGAGGCCCTAGTTTAAGTTAACACATATTAATAAACAAGTACAAAGAGTCAACCTGACAAATCGACTTGGTAGGTGTTCCTTTGACCCGAACTCATATAAATAAAGTTTAAACCCATAAATTTAAGAAATATTTATAAAAATAATTATTTGATCAAATCAAATTATTATGTAATCAGTCAAAAATTAACGTTATCAAATAAACAACCAATCGAATCACGTCAAGTGTCCCTCCCTCACCCATGTCACAAGGAAAATCCACAATCCCTCGTCGGCACGGTCTTCCTGGCAAAGGATACACATAATCCCTCACCCACATGTCCTTTTCTTCTGATCCCTCGCTAACGTGGAATATTTCTCGCTGACTCGACGAGAAATTATGGGTATATCGCCCATAATTACCAAATTGCCACCCCTCGCCCATAACTAAAAGAAAACTTTAACAAAAAAATCGATACTTTTTTTTCATTTATTGTTTTTAAATACTTAAAATTTTAATTTAATTTGATTTTCCATTATATAATACAATGTTTACCATTAGCAAAATCAAATCTTAGCATAGAAATTTCTAGATAAATTGTTTGCCTTATAATGGTGGTCACATTGGTCGAGACTCAGTAGTACTAATTTTTATATTATTACGTAGGTTGGTTCAAATCTGTAAAATGTTTATCTTAGATATGTTGGGTTTGTGAAGACGTTGGGCTTTGTTCCATGTTTAGTTTTTTGTTTATTAAATTGTTAACCCTAATTATTAGTCTCTATATATACCGTATCATGTATTGTAATTTTTGTACTAAGCAAATAAAGAAAACCTAGTTGCAGCCCGTGGACGTAGGTCACACCGACCAAACCACGTTAAATCTTTTTGTTGTTTATTGTTCTATTTTTGCGTGATAATCGTTTGTATGTGTTCGTGTGTTGATTCCGCTGCACCGCTTGAATCCTAACAAGTGGTATCAGAGCTTTGGCTCGTTGTACACATGAAACCGCATGGAAGAAACGATCGCAGGAGGTTGGTTTATCCGTTTTTTTGAATTCTCGCTTGTAGTTGGTGTTTGATCAAAGTTTGAGATAAAAGAAAGGATCGGATTGCAAAACTAATATACCTAGCCGCCATAATCCTTTTTTTGGTGACATCTTTATTCAAAAAAGTCAACCTAGAGAAATTTGTTTTCTTTTCTTTGTTGTGTGGCTAAGACGAAACGTTGATGATTGTTTCAATTAAGGAGAAAACAATTATTATTTTGTTCTTTGCTTTTTGTGATAACAACAGAAGATAGACGAGATCGGTGACTTATTGAGACTTTTATTAAAAAAAAGAATGGATAAGTTTTGGGTTAAAACTCTTCTGAGTCGTTGGTTAGGGTTTGGTGAATAACTTTTGGATTCGTCGGGTAAAGGTTAAAGTTTTGTGTTTTTAAGTTTTGGTTTGTTTTGACTTGTTATTATCAACTGTTTGGGGAACCGTGTTTAGTGAAAGAAAAGTACATTCGGGTTTAGATTTGTCTACAAGGTTTATTGTAGGAGCAAATCGGTCAATTGATAGTGTTTAGTAGAACAATTGTCAAGTTCAGACCCGTGCCATTGTTGTGTCTGTTCACTGTTTTGATTTGCTTCTTGTTTGTTGTTTGAAACGGCTGAAAACGGGAAGGTTGTGATCGAGAAATTTAATGATTCTGATTTTAGTTGGTGAAAAATGAAAATAGAAGCATTGTTATGTCAAAAGGACTTGGATATGGTACCGGAAGAAAAGCCTGCGAAAATAGAACAAAGTGATTGGAAATCAAAGGACAAAAAGGCTTGTGCGGTTATTACATTGGCTTTGACGAAAAATGTTGCTTTTAATGTCATTAAGGAAACCACGGCCCGTGGCATGATGACTGCTTTGTCAAATATGTATGAGAAACCGTATGTAGCGAATAAAGTGTTCTTGATTTGAGAGCTAATGAACACAAGGATGAAAGAAGGAAGCTTAGTGGTTGCTCATATTAACAATCTAAATTCAATATTAACAAGACTTGTATCTGTTGGAATTAAGTTTGATGATGAAGTTCAGGCTCTATTTTTGTTGTCGTCTTTGCCTAATAGTTGGTATGGAATTGTGACTGCAATTTCAAGTTCTATGAGGATTAAGGGTTTCACTCTTAATGGTATTCGAGATCTAATTATGGGTAAAGAAGTCAGAAGAAAGAACTCGGGTGAATCATCAAATAGTGAACTACTAAATGTTGGTAGGAGTTGAGGTAATAACATGAACAATAGGAATCAGGGAAGAGGTTCATCTAGATCTAGAAAGAATGTGCAGTGTTGGAGCTGCAATGAGGCGGGGCATATTAAAAGTCAATGTCCGAATAAAAAAGAATTGAACACTGCTTTTAAGGAGGTTTCTGATGATGATGCATTGATACTAAGTGTGGAAAATAGTGTGGAATCTTGGGTCATGGATTCAGGGGCTTCGTTTCACGCCATGGACAACGGGGACACGATGGTGAATCTGAAACATGGTGATTTTGGAAAGGTACGATTAGCTAGTGACGAAATACTTGATGAAGTCTTAGCTTGTTCTTTGGGGACTGGAGGCTTGAAAGACTTGTTTAAAAATTATTGAAGTTACTAGACGACTGGGTTGCTTTGTACTTGAATGACGGGCTAGATTTTATCGCAAAGCCTTCAAATGGGAGATTGTTGGGTTTGTGAAGGCTTTGGGCTTGGGCCCATGTTTTGTTTTATTGTTTATTAAATTATTAACCCTAATTATCAGTCTCTATATTATTTTGTAATCTTTGTACTGAGCAAATAAAGAAAACCCTAGTTGCAGCCCATGGACGTAGGTCACACCGACCGAACCATGTTAAATCATTGTGTCGTTTATTGTTCTATTTTTCGCGTGATAATCGTTTGTGTGTTGGTTCTGTTGCGCCGCTTGAATCCTAACAAGATATAAATGTTTTTTGGCTGATAAGTTTTACGCAATGTGTACAGTGTAATGTTGTCTTTTATAAAATAGTAATTTGTTATGCGTACTATGTAATGTCATATTTTTATAAAATTGTGATTTGGTATGCTTACAATGCAATGTCTTATTTTATTGTGTTATAAAAATGTTATGCAATAAATATGATTTAATATATATATATATATATATATATATATATATATTAAATTTCATGATAATTTGTTATGTATACAATATAGTGACTAATTTTATTAAAATTCCATAATTTTATATATTATTTTGGTAATTTCGTAATTATTATAAATATATAGGAATTCATAAATACAAAATTATTATATATAATATAATTTTCCTCGCCTCGTCAACCGTGATCCTCGCTTCCTTGTGATCCTCGCCTCGTTGGATGTGTTCCTCGCCCCTCGAGCCGTTTTCCTCGCCTCGTGGATGTGTTCCTCGCCCCTCCAACCGTCTTCCTTGCCCCTCCAACCGTCTTCCTTGCCTCAAATTCTATATTGCTCGTCTTGAGGATCATGTCCCTTGCTGACTAGGCGAGGAGAGAGTCACATCCTCACTGACTTGGCGAGGAGTGGGTCACATCCTTCGTCTCATTCCATGTGTCCCTCGTTGAGTTTGTTGGTATATAAAAAATACGCGGGCGAGAAAAATGCCACATCAACATGGAAAAGGTTGTGTATGTGGGCGAGGATTTATGTGTTTTTCTCGTCAAAAGCAAGTATCAATATTCTTTGGTTATTTTCGTATTATAAAAGGTTAGTGGTTAGTTTCATAATCTGATTTGGTCAAATGCGTAATTTCATAATTTTCCCTGGATTTAATGTTAGGTTGCTACAATGCATTTTTTATTGCCGTCAAAATTTCACACTTTTAGAGCTACTATCGACTAGATTTGATGATTAGAGTTAAAATAGTTATTGCATTATTTTAAGAGGATTTTTTTAAATTTTTTATCATCTGCAAACTTGAAATTTATGAAATTCTTAATATCCATTTAAGTTTGAAGTTATTACTACTACGTATATGAAATTATTTGTAGTAGGTCAAAAATAAATTATTGATATAGTAAACATATATGCACATTGGATTTTATAGTTAGTAAATAGGTCAATTTAAATTATATTTCAAAATTTATAGTTTAAGAAAATTAAGAATATTAAATATATAAAGATAACCCAACTAAATAATTTATTTGAGAATTTTAGCCTTAGTATTCTATAATGTTTTATATACTTTAATCCCTTATCAAAATCAATAGTTAGAGATGCACAAATCAAATGCTAGGTCTGAACTGGTTTCGGTTTGAATAAAAAAAATGATCATATCATGTTTCGTCTAAGTCCTATCAAATCGAAAGTGTTTCTTAGGGGAAAAGGGTCATGTTTCACGATTTCAAAACCAGCTCGAGTCTGGGTTAAAGATGGCCAAATCTGATTTTTGTCCAAACCGTTTTCGTTAAATTCAACGGGTTCAAACTAGTTTTAACCAATTTAGTTTGAGCTTGACTGGTTTCAAACTATACGGTTACAAACCAAATTTCAACCCTATCTTTCGGGTCCTAACCGGTTTCAACCATACAAGTTTTAAAATCAGGTTCGGTTCAGATTCAAATTGTTAAATTCCCAACCCATTTTATTCACCTGTATCAAATTATCAATAGTTATGTACCGGCCCATGACGCTTTTTACTGGGCTCCAAACGAAGCCCACTACACCAACACACCCCTGCAAAAGAAACCCTAACCGAAACCCTAATTCTATATACAAACACCTGCTTCATCTTCACCAATTTTAGCTCATAGGCGTAGAAGAAGCGTAAGATAAAGCAAAACAGAGGTGAAAAATGGTGTCAGGATCGGCGATTTGCGCTAAGGAAGTGGTGGTGGACGCTCGCCACCACATGCTCGGCCGATTATCTTCAATTTTGGCGAAAGAGCTACTCAATGGTCAGAAAGTCACCGTCGTCCGATGCGAAGAGATCTGCCTCTCCGGTGGTCTTGTTCGTCAGAAGATGAAGTACCTTAGGTTTCTTCGGAAGCGTATGAACACTAAGCCTTCTCATGGTCCTATTCATTTCCGTGCGCCTTCGAAGATCCTCTGGCGTACGATCCGAGGGTAAGTTGTTAAGATTGTGTTTTTATGTGTTTTGAGTTATAGGTTTGTGTATAATGCATTGATGTTGTGAAGTTGTTAACATGCACTTAGTTGAGATGCTTGACTGATTATTGATGAACTTAGATGCAACATAAACGAGACTGTATAATATGATTACAAAAACACTAAATTTCATTTCTTTTTAGGTGAATTGTGTCATTTGCAGGTATATGTGTTTTTAAGCAATATGTTATAGATATGAATTGATGTATTTAAATGCAACAATTGGTTCACAAACTCTATACTGTAGCTCAATATCATGCATCTGATATGATTTGGACAGAGCTTTTTTACTATTATCTGATGTTATAGTGATCTGAATCCAAGGATGTTGTTTTGTTTGAAAGTGATATTTTTCTTGATGGCTGTTTAGGAATGAATTACTGGCCGAAATCACAAGTGATTGTTGTTTAAGTTGTGGGATTTGCTGTGATTAGTAGCATCAAGTTTTTTCATTTGAACTGTATCATCTGTTGTATTGCGTATAGCAGACATATTAGATAGTTATTACACATGGAGGAATTTTTATTAGCATTTTGTTTTTGGTTATCTGTTTAAGAAATTTTATGTATACGTTTGTCACCTTGTTCTGAGCTGTTTATTATGTGTAGGATGATTCCACACAAGACTAAGCGTGGAGCGGCTGCGCTTGCAAGGTTGAAGGTTTATGAAGGGGTTCCTACTCCTTACAACAGGAAGAAGAGGATGGTTATCCCAGATGCTCTCAAGTTAGTACCTTATTTTTTCTCATGGATCGTTGTTTTTCTGCTATTTGTTGAATTGTAATAATGCCTTTGATGTGATTGTGTTTTTTTAATTATAATTACAGGGTTTTGAGGCTTACGGCTGGACATAAATACTGCTTGTTGGGCCGATTATCATCTGAAGTTGGATGGAATTACTATGATACCATCAAGGTAATTCATTTGCTCTTTGCTACATCTGATGTTTATTGCTTTTTTTAACTTTATGTGCATATATTTATGGTTGATTTGTTTTTATTTAATTTTTTGTTATGATCTTTTAGGTAATTTGGTATATTTTACTTCTGTTCTAGAAAGTTTACCTTTTTTTCATAGATATGGTCTAGAACACAGCACACTTTATATTAACAAAGTAGTTTAAGCATGTAAAGTTTTTCAAGTTTTGTTTACAATAACACAATTCTTAACTTGAAAGGTGTTGTTACCTGGTAAAAAAATCTTTATATACAATTGCAAATCCAAGTTTACCGGTATTTTTTTCTTAATACTTTGTTACAATAATTGATTAATTTATTTGCTCAATATTTTAACAATTTTAGAACAGTTTGATCTTAAGCATTATCTAATATCATGTAACATGTCATTGTTGACTAGTTTTGTTAGTTTTTTTGACTATGCTAATTGACATCTTATCGCATTTATATCTCAATCATCAATACTGTAATTATTTTTCTAACTTTCATCAATTTAATACATGTTTTCTGAACTTAATTAAAGTGAGTGAATGTCAAATGGAATTCGTTTTATCGTTTTATTATAAACACAGGATCTTGAAAAGAAGAGGAAGGAGAAGGCTGCAGTGGTGTATGAGAGAAAGAAGCAGCTTAACAAACTGCGGGCGAAAGCAGAGAAGGCAGCAGAAGAGAAACTTGGCTCACAACTGGAGATTCTTGCACCAGTTACCTACTAAAGCTTTTGAATTTTGGTTTTTGCTAGAAATTTTGTTTTTGATGATGTCGACTCTTTATATACTTATTTGCAATATGAGGATTTCTTTTCTCGTGTATGATATGGCGGAACTAAACGTTTTTATTCAAATATATGCTCAATCATCTGAAGACATCAAAGCACTGTGTGCTGCTGTTTTTCATACAACATTCTTATAATTACCTTAATGAGAAAATGTTGAAGATATGAAACAACCACCATGTCCTGTTATTACATAGGTAGAGGACTGATAAACAAAAGAGTAATATACTCTTTGAGGGTCTTTTCTGGGAAAGTAAACCCATCATCATACCTGTATACCACATCTATCATTCGCGCGAGATTAAGAATCTGGGCCAACAAATCCATTGAGACTTCTCTTGGCATGAGACAACCCTCGTTTATATCTTTCCATGCGTCTTCAATCATATTCTT
>BJCM01012445.1:3996-18547 GCA_018326385.1 Flaveria bidentis
TATATATATATATATATATATATATATATATATATATATATATATATATATATATATATATATATCTTCGTATTTTCATATTTATTATCTTCCACTCTTAAATGTAAACTCTCTTCTTTAGAGTATTGCTTAAGTCACGATCACATATAAAAATTCATACATAATTTTTTTTAAAAATTCATGTCTTTGTGAGCCGTATGATGGACAACCCGAGGACTCAACTATTAGTTAGTACCCCTTTGGTTACGGGATGATCACGAATTACTTTAAAATTAATTACAAAACATATGTAAAAACTATAACATTCGTAATTACCGGAATATTTACTTTGGTTCTCTATCAACCAATAATGTGAGACCATTAACATTACTAAAGCTAACTGTTTTAAATCCAGAAGCAACATGATATTTATTTCTACTAACTATGTTAATACTGATATGGTTTTAAAATTTATATATTATCAATATAGAAAACTTACTTCAACTATACGAACGATAGCCTAATCTCTTAGTCTTGTACCAAACTTTCTATCTAGTAGCCACTAGTTGCTTTGATAATTTAAGTGAAACAGATCGACTTTTGATCCTATATTGTAGCATCATGACTCAGCAATGATAGCAAGTATTATATAAAGAGTGTGTTTCATTGTCTTTGTTCTTTCTTTTTATATGTGTCTCTTTGTAGAAATTGAAAACGACATTAAAGAAATGAAATATATAATTTGTGAACGGAATTGCAAAATGATTCAAAAGACTAAGTTTATGAGTTCTAGCTGTCATATAACACGTTTATAATAATTCATGAGATAAATGAGGGTTAAGCTCCACACTCATAACATTTACGTTATCATGATAAGCGTTTCAACCACTTTTACAAACCTAATTATTCGTATAAACCATAAAAACCACTTTTTGAAACAAAAGATGAAACTTTGGTCGACCATCTTCACACCATAACATCCGAATTCCGACCGCCATCTTGTGAAAACGAAGGTGAAGATGAAGAAGACGACTTGTTAAAAAACTCAATACAATCAGAAATAGCTTCATCATAATGTGTACTTGAAGAATAATAAGAAGAAGAATTGTATGAAGCCCTAGGAGGATCCGGCCGGTCACACGACCGCCTTCTTAAAACTGACAAACCGCCACCTGAACTTGAGGTTGCCTTTGAACACGGGATCACAAACATAAACCTCATAAGAATCCGACGAAAGCGGTTGAAGATCTTCATGGCTGAGAAGTTTGGTGTTTGATGAGGTTGAGGTTGTTGTTGATGACCTTGTATATGTATGACAAAGTTGTCACTTTGAGGATTGAACATGTCTTAGGTTTAGAAGCTGTAATTGTCTCCTGCAATTGTAATGTTATTATGGATGTCACAACTCACAATGGATGATTTGTATAAAAAGAATGAGATGAGGGTTTTATTGTATGAGATTACATCATTAGAATATCAACAAAAGAATGTAATCAAGTTCTTTTTGTCTCCAAACATGTGCCCAAATCATGCTTACTGGCCTATCCTTCCTAAACAAACTATACTTTAACCAACTAAAGTATATATTTTTTACTAATAACATCTTAAATGTAAATATATTTAATATTTATATATAAAATTACGCTGATATTGTTAAATTGCCTAGGTTAAACGTCTTCTTGCCCATATTGACCATAACGTTAATTAAAATTATTATAAATAAAGAATTTGACGTTATTTATATGATTATAATATTATAGTAGTTACTTAATATAAGGAAAACTTCAAACGATAATAACTAAGTTTTTCAAGTATTTATTTTACTAAAGTAACTCAAAGTATTTTTTATTCAGCTAAAGTGACTCAACTTCCATTCGTTACGTGTTTCAATATCTCATGTATTATTTTGTAACTGTAAACTTTTTTAAAATTAAACAATGTAAATCTATATCATCTAATAAAGTAAATTTTTTTTGTCATTTGTTATTTTTTTAACTCGTGTTTTTGCCATTTGTTTTTTTTCTAGACATCTACACATTAATTTTTTCTCCAAAAGAGATTAAAAAAACACATCTTTTGATTAAAACCGAAATAGTAAAACAACAAATAAATATATAATATGAAAATTTCTAAAATAGTAAACCTTTTTTAAACAAAATATTTTAAATCCTTTTGTTTTAAAAAAATTATAAAAAGTTAATTAAAAAAATCTTATTAAAACAACCATAATAATTACAAACCAGAGTTTTTAAAAAACTGAATTTATATAAAAATAATTTTTTATAAATAATCTTAAAACGAGTGTTTAAAGATACACTATTTAGATAAAAGGGTTTAAAATGGTATAATTATTTTATTTCTTCAACTATTATGGATATATAATTTTAATTATATTTATATTAAAATATTATATTGTAATTTTTCGTGTTTATTACTAATTAAAATCTGTTTAAGGAATGAGTTTTTAGCCTATCGATCGATCTATCTATCTATCCAAAAAAACTAAAATAAACGTGGCACGATTGTAAAACTTGTCATACTAATTTTCTCATTTCTTTATATTATTAATAAAAATATTGAATACTAATAATATTACTCATACCATTTTCAAATTAAAAAATATAACTTCATAAATTAAAAACCTATATTTTTATTAAAAGCACACTTTTTAAAAACGACAGTTTTATAAAATACAGAATACAACTAACTTTTTTTAATTTTTTTAAATAAAATATTTAAAAATCATAGTTATTTTATAAAACAAAAGTTTAAGAAAAGTGCATCATTGTTTGTTTACTTAAAGTATATATTTATACGTAATTATAATTATATTTTATCTTCAAACATGATTTTGTAATGCATAGATTTTAATTACTAATTATTGAATATTTTATTTATTCAATTTGTGTAACACACGAGAAGTAACCTAGTATGAAAATATATGTATCTTGATTACTAATAAATGAAATTGTTTTTCCAATTAACTCAAAGTAGGAGATAATATTGAAGAATTCATTAGACCTAAAATACATAATTATTATTGTTGTTGTTCATATTTACGCACTTAATAATCATGCAAGTTATATCCATAGCATGTAGACGTTTTTTTAAATGTTGATTTAAAAAAAACTACAATACTCAGTTTTATGTTGTAATTTTTTTAAAAAATAATATCGTATAAAAAGTTATATGTGTTTAAAAAATTGAAGGACTAAATAAAAGTTAACAATTTTTAGCTATTTCTAAATCTACTCCTCCATACATCTTTTATGAATATAAACTATTGATCTAAGAATATAAACCGTTTATCCCTTAGATCAATAGTTTATATTACTTATTACACTTTCATAAAAACACCACTTTGTATTCAATAATTCTTTCACTTGTTCAATCTTAATTCTAAATCTATCTTGTTTTTAGTCATAGGACTCAAACACGTATTCAACCTAATAAAAAAAATAACATTATATATACATCATATATCATTACTCATTAGTTTACAAGCAATCTGGTCTGTTACATAATTAATAACTGTATTACCAATTCAATCCCACAACATCAAGGAGACATGATAACCTAATACCCCTTTCAAAATTTTCGATTAATAAGACTTAACTTAAAGTATATGATACTCATTATACTCATTACAATAATTAACTCTTTTTAAATAACTTGATAGCTGAAATATTTTATTAATCAAACAAATAATTAAAGAAAAAGGCGGAGGTAAAATAGAAGTACAAGATGCAAATCCCCTTTTCCTAATCAAAAGTTTTAGTTCGTTGATGATTAAACTTTTCTTTTTGTCTGGTGACTAAGTCAGTTAATCATTCAAGAAAACACTTCCTGACCAATTAAAAGCTAAGGACATAAGTGAACATGGATTTTCTTAAACATTGGCGTAATGATTTTGCTTCATTTTTAATCAAGTATTTGCCTTTTGTATTCCTTTACTTATGGAATCTAATCTCAATGTCACTTTATTTTATCACTAATTTGCTTTTGAGGTTCATTGTACTTGCAATATAATAATGTGAAGAATCAAATTGTATATTTACAAATTTTATTAAGATTTTCTTTGCATTCAAATGATATGATTAGTAAAAGGTACTAGTTATCAAGACATAGCCACTAGTTGAATATGTAAATATCAAGTGCATGAAATGATAATTGATTTTACTTAGAACTGAACTACACACACATTATATAAAATGTACTTATCCCGATAGAAATATAGTTGTTGTAAATATCGAGTTTCGACACAAAGATATAGGAGCCTCTGATACTAAGCTTTTACGATTGTCTAGCCAAAGGAAATGATTGTTGATTTCGACAAAAACCAAACTACTTTCCGCTGCCATTTCTGAAAACTCATTAACTTATACAAGTTGGTGACTTCTTTATACTTTTATCAATTTTAGATTATATGAGTTATGACATGTCATAGCTAGTCACTAGTCAAAAGATAATCTGCCTTTTGACTTTACTTTGATCTTGCTGTCTAGATTAGTGTTCTAGTTGGCGTTCAAAGTATGGTCGGTTGTAGGATGTAGTATAAAGTGTCACATGTAACCTTTCCTTAGAACTAAGCCTTTTAACAATTGTAAAACACTTGTAAGCAATATACATCATCCTTGAAAACCATTATCTTTGTTCTTGTGTGTATTTACTCTTGTTCTTTGTTTCACTTTCCTGGTTCCTTATTTGATATGTTAGGTGTTACACTCTACACCTTGTGAAACTATTGCATCACCTTTAACCGGTCCTATAGGATTGTTGTTATTAATGACATTGACAATCCTCATAGTTTATAGACCGATTTTAATTTCGCGTGCTTTATGGATAGAGCTAATATTGTTAGAAGATGTATGCTAACTTAATCTATTTAGTAATATGCTAAATGCTAGAGGGTCTTTATTATTGTTGATGTAAATCCAAACCTGGTTTATCTAACATTATTGAAATGTCAATGACTTCTTTTGATTTAATCACTTTCACCAATTTCTTTAGAAGTTGAATTTGGGTGAACATTTATCTTCAATTCTCAATCGGATCTACAAAACAACAAACACATTATGACTCCAAAACATAACAAAAGGGAGTGTACTTGTGATAACCTTCCAATGTGAGAATATGTTTTTCTCCAATGGAGAAATCTTATCAAAGAATACGAAGGACAGGTGTGAGTATGTTGTTTAAGCAAGAAAATGTAGCATCCCCTTAACTTCTAGTTATAGTCTCATTTTATTTATAGTCATCCATTTAAGGTTCACTTTTCATGATCATATGAGAATTTTATGGTCTCCACTAACAAGTCATACATTAATTGGGTGATTATTGATAAAAATGACATCTTTGTCATCCTGTTGTCACGCGTCTCTAATTGATTTTATAGTCCCCATCTGATGGGTAGGGTTGTGCTCTTGAAGCAAGTGATTTAGTCTTATACTCTTTAAATGCTAAAACTACATTATAAGTAGTTATCGTTTTCAAGTTAAAGAGAATGGTAAATGTGATCACCATCTAGATTAGTGAGAAAAACAATAGATGATAAATTTCGTGAAATAAGAAGTCCATTAGTGGCCATCCATCCCACGTTTTAACTAGATAAAAGCATAGGTGTTGTCACTTAATGATAGTGGAGGTATCAGTTGAGTCATTATATCAAGAGACATCTAAAATAAATATGATGTTTTAGAGAGAGAGAGAGAGAGTAAGAGAGACAAAGAGAGAGAGAAAGAAAAAGAAAGAGAGAGAGCCGTGGGGAAGGGTGGCTATTGAAATTATAATCTGACATGGGGTTTCATCGGAAAAAAATGGATCTTGTCGAGAGAGAGAAGGGGGAGACGGGGGTAGGGATGAGCAAGGATCTAGACCGGATAACATGTGTAGATTTTTTGTCGCTCTAGTAACATCTATTATGGTTGTGATTTCTAGTCTTGTAGGGTGATAGATTTGGTGATTTCATCCTAAAAAATCTATCACAAAATTTGAGTATTAGTTTAAAAAAACATGTCTATAAAAGGAACTATGTCAATATGCATGTGTACAAACTCTAAATAAAACTCTAATACAATATTTTAGGCTTAACCCTAACATAATACTTATTTAGTTTGACTACACTGAATACCAGATATTTAGCCATTTCCACTACACACAAACAAATTCCTACAACATAAATTATTACAAAATAAATAAAATTAAAATCGATTGAAGTGTTATACACACCATTTAGTTAGATCCCATATAGTTAGATCCCATAAAGTAAGAAAAAATATGATACTTTCCAATACCTCTAAAACACTAAAAACAACAATAATAAATAAAAGTTGACGTACGTGATGTTTCACTTAGTCCCGATTGATACATGCTCCTAGAAGTGGTCGAATCACTTCCCGTAATCTATTATCCACATCGATAAAAATTTTATTCTTTTTATCCACAAAATAGATAGAAGTTTAAATACTAAACTTCAACAAAATTATTAAAACCAGGTTTTTTCTTACGCGCGTTGCGCGAGTAATACACCACGATCTCAAATATAAAAATCAAATACAAAAACACATCGTATTGACGGTTATTCCAACGTAAAACCCTAATGTATCAACAAAGACACATAAATATATCCGAACGGTTGTCACGCCGATTGTAAAAGAGTGACATCTACTCCTCATTAAAGTGAGTGTCACCATGTCATAGAACCCTAAAAGGACACTTTGTCATAAAATTCGTACTTTGTCGTAATGCAAAAAAACCTTGATTTTGAATACAACTACGTTTTTAACATTTTTTTATGGAAACATTAACAAACAAAAAAACTAAAGACAAACATGAATTACTTTTCTTTATAATTATGAAAAGAAAGTTATTATATAAACAAAAATTATTGAAATTAAAATATTAAATATGCTATAATGGTGATAACAAAAATTAAAAAAACAAAACATAATGGATGGGTAAAGACAAACATGAATTACTTTTCTTTATAATTATGAAAAGAAAGTTATTATATAAACAAAAATTATTGAAATTAAAATATTAAATATGCTATAATGGTGATAACAAAAATTAAAAAAACAAAACATAATGGATGGGTAAAGACAAACATGAATTACTTTTCTTTATAATTATGAAAAGAAAGTTATTATATAAACAAAAATTATTGAAATTAAAATATTAAATATGCTATAATGGTGATAACAAAAATTAAAAAAACAAAACATAATGGATGGGTAAAGACAAACATGAATTACTTTTCTTTATAATTATGAAAAGAAAGTTATTATATAAACAAAAATTATTGAAAATTAAAATATTAAATATGCTATAAGAGTGATAACAAAAATTAAAAAACAAAACATAATGGATGGGTATCATTATTTAAGTTGGTTTTAAAGTAATAAAATAAAAAAGTTTGGTGGCTAATATTAAAAGTACTAAAACTTTTTTGTAGCTATTATATAGATATATAATTAATAAAGGGTTAATTTGTTGCTACAAAGTTCCCTCATATGTAAGGCTTGAGAGAGTGTGAAGTCAACTTAAGCTTGATGTATGCATCATTACCTAACATTTCAACAAGAGGTTGTTTTTACAATTCATGCATATGATCTTCAGGTCATACGATGACAAATTAATTATTACTTCAAGGTTCACTCCAAATAAATTCAATTAAGGTTTCAATTGTTGGCAACTTTGGTCTTTTGACTTAGCAATTGACACTTTTAACCCTAAATTTTTGAAATTTTACACTTTACTTGGGTATGATGGCTTTTATTATTTTGGAAGAGTTAGGCTATTGTAATATAGCAAAATTTTATATTGTTTGGGCTCATCTATTGGTTTTAGAGACTTGTTTTTGAATCAGGCGTTTTAATATGTGTTCTAAGATCAAGTTTTTATATGTGTGGGGACTTTTTGCTTAGAAATTTTGGGTGGTTTAATATGTGTTCATATTTTATTTAAAACTTATTTTTAGTATATTTTAGTCCCTATAATACTATGATTATAGAGTTAACGGGGGGATGGATTTTACATTTTATGCGCGTATAAGACCGTGTTTTGTACGCGTTATGTAACATATTTTAAAATCAATTGGTTATATTGTTCTATATAATTAGTTATTTTTGAAAGTCATATGCTATTATAAGATGTCAATTTCTTAATCATTGAATTTTTTTCATAATTTTCTTATAATAGTATTATTACTAATTTGTATTAAATAGTGTTCTCTCTCGCGCTACGCACACGGGAGTTTGGTTGTTTTCCCCCGTCTTACGCAACCGTGGCTTTCTTCGTGTTTGGGTCGGCTCATCGTAAACCATAAAAGCGTATACCGATACCGATTCCAATAATATCGAATTCCAATACAAATGTTTGATGCTAAAAACACAAAAAATAAACTTTTGTGGTCAAGAAGCAAATATATATAGACTTGAGAGTTTGGTTGTTTTCCATTGTCTTACGTGACCATGACTTTCTTCATTATCGGTTCGACTAATTGGAAACCACAAAAGCATATATTGACACCGGTTTCGATAATGCCAAATACCGATACTAATGTTTTGTCACACCCCAACCTAAACGGTGGAATCATCGAGATGTGAGGGTTAAGATTGTTCATAACCACATAATGCTATCATTTAATCAAAACCTTATTATCATAAGTTTCAAATATGCAAAATTACAACCAAAAGTCTCAAACAAGAATAACATAACATAAGATAAATATTCCAAGACATTTTATTCATTTATCTAGGTCCAAATCCTAGATGTGAGAAACTTCAAGAAAGGACATCAAACTTTAGCATTTCCTGTAACATGTTAAAAATAAAAAATCATCTATGAAAGTTGGTGAGTTTCCAAGGGTTTAATATACATAAATATATCAAAAGGTTTACATGTAACAATTCATGTGAATGGCTATGAATTACGCAAGTCTATAGAACACATATAGCTACAATCAAACCTTGACCAAGATTAAGATTATAAGTTTATAACGATTAGCTAAGTGTACTTGGTTTCCATGATGAACAAGTCATATGTCATCAGGAGCCGGCAATACATCGGTTAAAACTAAATAGGCTTGTCAGACCCATAGATCTATGACGTCGTCAGGCTAGCAATAGTTAATGATTGTCAACATATAATGTATCTCGTATAAAACTCATAATAACACAAATAACCATGACAAAAATAAGTATGAACTTCATGTGCGTTACAAGTATAAAACGTTTACAAGTGTAAGTTGATAAGTCTAACATGTTTCACCCCAAAAGGTGTGAAATAATATAAAAAGGGGCATGAAAATTCACATAACCAATAAGTATATTATGATTAATAAGAACAATAATTGACGTTCCAACGAAATCCTTCAAAAGGTACCTAAACGTATATATATATATATATATATATATATATATATATATATATATATTCAAGATTTAAGTCCAATGATAAGTTTAATGTTTTAACGAGTACTAGGGTTTTTAGTGGTATTTAGGGATCTTATTAACTAAACTCAATAAAATAAGATAATTAATTATGTTTTGATTCAATGAAAATATAGTAATTGAGCATTTTAGTATAAAGAAATGCATAGAAATCATTTGTAACAAATTTTAATTATAAATTTGAATAACTTTTATAATTTTTTAACATAATCATAATTTAAGCAATAATATATAGATAATGTTTGTTCCAATAGTAATTTAGTTATTTAAATATTTGTTTAAAGTCTATTTTATAAGAAAACAAACAAAATATATCATTTGTCTAAAAATAATTAATAAAATTATTAAGATATTTTAAGAAATAAATTTTTAAAAAATAGTTAGGTGACTTTAAAAATTAACAAGGTTTATAACTATTTTTTTACAATTTTTATAAATTTTGTATTTTTAAAGGCCAAAAAGCCTTAAAAACAATATATGAGGTTCCCCGGATTCGAACGGGGACCTCCCGCTTGTGAGGTGCGTATGTAACCAGTGAACCAAGGGCCATGGCCGTGTTAAGAGTTGGTTTTAAAATCTTATAAACACTTGTTACAAAATAACCCCAAATCATATAAACCCTAGTTTGATCAATTCTAAAATTGAACATTGATTTAAGTGTTTCAACCCGATTAACCTTAGGACTTTTGTTCCCTAAGTATAATCGGGTAAAATGATGTATTGTACTTACTTGATTAGTATCGAATTGTAGGGTTTAAGCTTGGTTTTGTCTCGCTTAACTTGCGATGAACAAGGCTTAGAATTTGATTGATTGAGTGTGTGTATCATGAATTGGTGGTTACCGAGAGTTGAAAGGGATCGAAGGGGACATTTTCCCTCTGTTATATAGGTTTGATTTGTGCATTAAGGTGTCGACCGAGCTTCAGTTTCCATTCAACTATTTTGGTTACAATCAGTTATTTAATTGGTTGTTTAACTCAAATTAAACAATGTATTAAGTTTGGAAATGATTATTCGAACGTTTCTGACCGTTTAAGTTGATTATTCAACATAAACTATACATTGAACGGTTATGGATCGATTGAGTTATATGATTTCGGTTCAATCCCATTAATTCTGAACGAAATGGTTAAATTAATCGCGGGTTCGTGTTCGCGGTGCTACCCCGATTCGATTGATACATTTATCGTGTTTTAAAAACGGTTAATTTAAGGTTTGGGATTTTGATTTTTTACTTTTACACAAACAACCCCTCAACTTTTAAATGTTTATTATTTTATGCCTAAACTTTCTTTTAAAGTTTATAAAATGACAAACTACCCCCTTACTTACTTAAATTAAGTTTTAAATATTTTTTAAGTGTAATAACTTTATAAATTGTTATAAGTAATCTTATTATTACTAATATTATTATTATTACTATTATTGTTAACATTATTATTATTATTATTATTATTATTATTATTATTATTATTATGTTCAATTTAGTAGTTAAATTATTATCTTTTAAATTAAAGAGTTAAAGTTACACAAAGAAATAAGCATAATTAACCCTCAAGTTTCATAATTGACAACAATGGTCCGTACAAGAATTTAACAACATTAACTTTTAATTAATGAAACTATGAGATGTTACAGTCTCCCCAACTTATAAGAATTTCATCCCGAAATTAAGAATGAAAATATACGAACAAATGCGGGTACTTTTTCTTTATATGCTCCTCATACTTCCAAGTAAACTCAGCTCCACGCTTATTCTCCCAACGAACCTTGACGATTGGGTAGTAGTGGTTCTAGTCTTCGTCATAATGAGATCCAAGACTTCAACAAGTTTCTCAACAAAATGTAATGACTCGTCGATCTGAATGTCATCCAACGGGACATGCAGACTTTCGTCAGCCAAACACTTCCTCAAATTTGAGACATGGAAAACAGGATGAACTCTACTAAGGTTGGAAGGTAATTTTAGTTTGTAAGCCACTCTCCCGATCCTTTTTAGAATCTTGAAAGTGCCTACAAATTTTGGAGCTAGTTTACCCTTCTTTCCAAAGCGAACAACATCCTTCCATGGCGAGACCTTAAGAAGAACCATATCCCCAACTTGGAATTCCAATGGCTTGCATCACTTGTCAGAATAACTCTTTTGTCGACTTCTTGCCACTTTAAGGTTCTTGCGAATTATGGAGACTTTGTCGGTCGTTTCTTGTATAAGTTGAGGACCAGTGATGAAGTTTTCACCAATGTTGGTCCAGTGGATCGGATAACGACATTTTCAACCATAAAGCTCTTCAAAAGGTGCCATCTTGATACTCAAGTGATAACTATTATTATACGAAAATCTTGAGAGTGGTAAATGCGTATCCTAGTCACCACCAAAATCAAGGACACAAAGACGTAAAAAATCCTCCAAGGTTTGGATGGTTCGCTTGGTTTGACCGTCCGCTTGAGGATGTTAAGCCGTGCTTAGATCCAGTTGAGTACCCAAGCGTTCTTGCATAGATGACCAAAAATGCGAAGTGAAGTAAGCGTCTCGGTCGGATACGATATGCAAATGTACCCCATGATGACTCACAATTTCATCAATGTATATACAAGCCAACCTTGATGTTTTGTAAGTGTCACGTATGGGTATAAAATGTGTTGACTTGGTTAATTGGTCAACGATCACCCATATGCTATCATGACCACGAGAGGTACGGAATAGTTTAGTTATGAAGTCCATAGATATGTTTTCCCATTTCCACATAGGAATCTCGGGTTGTTCAAGTAATCCACTTGGATGTTGACGTTCGGCTTTAACCTTCGTACACGCAAGGCACTTAGCTACATAAGTTGCTATGTCTTTCTTCATTCCAGGCCACCAATATTGATCACGCAGGTCCATATACATCTTATCGGAGCCGGGATGAATAGAATATCGATTTTGATGAGCTTCATTCATGATAAAGGCATGAAGATTATCACGATTCGGAACCCAAATTCGATTCACGAAATACATCAACCCATTGGGTTTCATTTCCAATTGAGTTAGACGATTATGCTCCAATTTCTCTCTAATTCTTCCTTCTCGTTGAACCGCTTGTTGAGACTCTAAAGTACTAGCCTGGAGGTCGCTTTCAATCCTCATATTTTGTAACAACACAGTGGTCTCGTTGACATCTAGACAGATCTCGGTATCAAATTCTCCCAAAGTGTCAAACCATTGTCATCGATCACGAATTTCTTATAACGAGACCATCTTGTTATGAATCTTTCAAGTTAGTGCATTAACTACGACATTTGCCTTACCAGGAAGGTAACAAATGTCACAATCGTAATCACTAATCAACTCAACGCAATGACGTTGTATCATATTGAGATCTTTTTGATTAAAAATATGTTGAAGGCTTTTGTGATCAGTGTAGACTATACATTATGTACCATAAAGGTAACGCCTCCTAATCTTTAATGCAAAAACCACAACACCAAGTTCAAGATCATGTGTCGTGTAATTCACCTCATGGACCTTCAATTGTCTCGATGCATATGCTATGACCTTTCCTCGTTGCATGATAACACAACCAAGGCCTTTTTTAGATGCATCACAATACACAACAAAATTGTCGTTTTTATCGGGTAGGGTCAATATAGGAGCATTGCACAACTTGTGCTGTAATGCTTCAAAGGTTTCCTCTTGCTCAGACCCTCACTTGAATGGTCTATTCTTTTGAGTCAAAGAAGTAAGCGGCTTCACGATTCTTGAAAAGTTGGCAATAAATCGCTGGTAATAACCAGCAAGACCAAGGAAAGAACGAACTTCAGTTGGAGTTGTAGGAACACACCAATTTTTTACAGCTTCCACTTTGCAGGGTCTACATCAATTCCTTGTCTATTCACCACGTGTCCTAGAAATTGAACTTTCTCAAGCCAAAATTCGCACTTCGAGAACTTCGCATACAATTGTTCTCTCTTCAACAACTCAAGAACTTGTCGCAAGTGAAGTTCATGATCGGTATTGGACATGGAATAGATAACTATGTCGTCAATGAAAACGATCACAAACTTGTCTTGATAAGGCTTGCATACTTGATTCATGAGATCCATGAAGACAACATGAGCATTTGTTAAACCAAAAGGCATAACCATGAACTCATAGTGCCTATATCGAGTACGGAATGCAGTCTTTGGTATATCATCGTCATGGACACGTAATTGATGATAACCAGAATGTAAGTCAATCTTCGAGAAAATGGCAGCTCCTTAAAGTTGGTTAAATAGATCATCGATACGAGGAAGCGGGTATCGGTTCTTGATGTTAAGTTTGTTAAGCTCACGATAATCGATTCACATACGAAACAACCCATCTTTCTTCTTTACCAACAACACAGGTGCACCCCAAGGCAAAGAGCTAGGATGAATAAAACCCTTATCGGCTAGTTCTTGAAGTTGACTAGCTAGCTCTTGCATTTCTGATGGTGCAAGTCGATATGGTGACTTAGCCACGGGATTTGCTCCCGCAATCAAATTGATTTTAAACTCGACTTCATGCATGGGAGGTAAACCACTAAGGTCATTAGGAAATACTTCAGGAAAGTCTCGTACAATCGGGACATGCTTAAGATCTTTCCCTTTGACTTTCATGTTGACCACGTAGGCCAAGAAAGCCATATAGCTCTTGCTTAGGTATTTTCGGACTTGAATGCACGACATGAGTTTGAGTCCCTTAGAGGATTGTAGAGATTAATGAAGAGGCTGATGCAACCCAAACATCCAAAGTCTATCCTGCATGTTGCATACGTGCATTGAAGAAGAATGCTTAGGAAGTTTCACATGCAACAGAAATATTCTAAGTGTGAAATCTTCCAAAGCCAAGACCAATATCTTCCGAAGCCAAAGGTGAAGTCTTCTGAAGCCTCAGAGACAAAGTCTTCCGAAGCTTCAACTCATGAAGACAGATTTCTTTCGAAGACTTTTGACACATGCTTTATCTAATGTACTGTTCCATAAAGCTGGACACCTTTCCGCTGCATCTCTGTAAAGTCACCAACTTACATGAGTTGGTGAAAAGGTCCATGCTTTTGGTAACTATACATTGAGGTCTTGAGTCTGTAACTTTCTACTTCATGTACTTTATCCTTTTT
>BJCM01012486.1:0-10737 GCA_018326385.1 Flaveria bidentis
AGAATTGTGTTCTTGCAAACTAGATAAGGTATGATAATCAATTGCATTTGAGCATGTTTATGATTCAATTTAGGTGTTGAATTTTAATGTTTTAAGCTGCACACAATGCTTTTTAAGTTTTATTCTCTAAGCTGCACACTCTAACATGTTTTCTTGATTGAATTGGAAATAGAAGAAAACACTTTCCAATTTACATACTTATTTCACCATCTATTTTGCTTGTTCAATTCTTGATTAGGTTAGAAGGGCTAATAACTTGGAAATTATGCTAACAAAGGAAGTAGTTGGTGAGTTAGTAAAGTTTGAGATCATCATAAACAATAGATTTAGTAAATACTTGTTTGCGATCATCATAAAGAATAGCTTTTGTAAACAATAGTTTGCGATTATCATAAACAATAGCGTTAGTAAACAATAGCTTTGGTGAGTTCAAAAGTTTGCAATCATCATATACAATAACGTTAGTAAAATATAAACAAGTCGTATTGGTGATTTCATTAGTAATAAATAGTAGTTGCCTCATGTTCAACTTTTTTTGATAGCATAATCATAATCGTTCAACAATTACACTCAACGTCGTTGCCTCATGTTCAACTTTTTTTTGTTCAAGTTATGCTTAAGACTCTTGTTATTGGTGTAAACAGTGTATTTGGTACCATACAAGGAATATCTCTAGATTTTCAAGGCAAAGACTATTGCACCTAGTTCAAAATCATGAGTAGTGTAGTTCTTTTCATGCACTTTCGGTTGTCGCAAGGCATAGGCTATTACTTTATCACGTTGCATTAGAACAAAACCAAGTCCTTGGATAGAAGTGTCATAGTAAAATATGAAGTCATCACTTCCGTTTGGTAATGCTAATATCTATGCCATATAAAGTTTTTTGTTTCAACAACTGAAAAGTGGCTTCTTGACTCTTACCCTAGTTATACATTGTTTCTTTATGTGTTAAAGTTGTGAGAGGTTGAGCGATCTTAGAAAATCCCTCAATTAAACACTGAAAATATTCAGCCAATCCAAGAAGTTATCGTATCTCACTAGGAATCTTGGGAACCGACCAATTATTTATTGTCTCAATTTTTGTGTGATTCTTATATATTTGTTTTCATTAACAATGTGACCCAAGAATTGCAGTTCGCGAATCCAGAAATCACACTTGGAAAACTAGACGTAAAGTTGTTCCTTTCTAAGCAATTCCAAGATTAGACGTAGGTTCTCCTCATGTTCTTTATTGGTCCTAGAATAGATTAATATGTCAACGATAAACATGATAACAAACTGATCAAGGTAGGGTTTGCACACAAGATTCATGAGATCCGTGAATATTGCTAATGCGTCAGTTAACCCAAATGGCATGACCAAGAACTCATAATGACCATAACAAGTACGAAGTGTGATCTTTGAGATTTCTTCTTCTTGAACTCTCAATTAATGATAACCAGAGCTCAAATTAAACTTAGAGTAATAGCTTGATCCTTGAAGCTGATCAAACAAATCATCTACACGAGGCAAAGGGCATCGATTCTAAACTATAACTTTATTTAATTCTCTATAGTCGATGCACATTCGAAATATGCCATCCTTCTTCTTAACAAAGAGAACAAGTGTTACCCACGGTCAAGAGATCAGTCGAATAAATCCTTTATCCAATAGATCTTGAAGCTATGTAGATAGTTCATTCAGTTTGATCAGAGCTAGCCGATAAGGTGCTCTCGTTATTAGAGCTGCTCCGGGAGTCAAATCGATCTGAAACTCAACTTGACGGCGAGGTGATAGTCTAGGCAGATCCTCTCGAAACACCTCTGGAAAGTCACTAACCACCAAAATATTCTTTTTTTCTTTTCATTTTGTTTCTTGGCAGTTACTAGGGCTAATATGGCTAAGCAACACTTGCGTAGCCGCTTTTGCGCTATCATAAATGATATGATGCCTATCATAACACCACTCTTCTCGCCTTTAACCGCGAGAATTTCCCCGTCCATGAGTGGAATGCGAATGACTTTCAAATAACAAATGACTTCTGCCTGCTTCTCGAGCAGCCAACAATGTCCACGACCACATCGAAACTCCCTAGTGTAACAGGCACGAGATCAATATCGAATGTATGACCAACAAGTTCTATCTTGCAACCCTTAAGGATGTGTGTAATGTGGGTTTGCTTACCATCAGCTAATTCTATGGTATATTTAGCTTCCATCATAAAATACATATAACTTAAGAGACTACTAAACTTAGTAGAGATAAGAATCCTATGAGCTCCAATGTCAAACAATAACAAAACGACTATTAAGAAGAATAATATGTGTAACAGTAGTAGGGTCATTTAGAACCTCACCTGAACCCATAACAAAGGCTCTCCCTTTAGCTCCTCCATTGTTGCCACTATTTCCACCATTGTTGTTGTTACTACCATTTCCAGTAGCATTCCTATTTTTCTTAAACTAAGAACAATTCCTCTTATAGTGCCCTTTCTTTCCATATTCAAATTCTTCATCAACTCTCCACGATAATCCTTTGTCACATATCCGACCTTATTAAAATGCTAGCATAGAAAGTTGACGCACGTGCTAGTGTGGTGGTAGTTACATCAGCTGCATTTGGGATACTTTCCCACGTATCCACCTTGTCCCTGAGTTGGGGAAGATGATTGGTTGAAACTACAATTGTTGTCAAAACTTATTTGTTGGTGCTGGCTGTTAGACGACGAGCCCTTGTTCCCTGAATTATCCTACTTGCGCTTGTTAGTAGGCATGCTTACCATAGCATCCCGTTTGGGTAGTTTGCCTTGTACCACAACTTGATCTGTCAGCTTATGAGCTAGCCGGATAGCCTACTAAATAGTAGTGGGTTTGAAGTAGTAACCATACTCTGTATTTCCGGCACCAACCCATGCAGATAGAGCTCGATTCGCTTGATTGGCGGGTTGATTAATCCAGGGTATAGAGTTGCGAACTCATAAGACCTCGTAGTGTAGGCCTCAATCTTAGACCCCTCTATCTTCAATTGCCAGAACTTAGCCTCCAGCTTCTAGACTTCATCGCGAGGGCAATATTACTTTATTGAACTCGTTCTACGGTAAAAACATTTGCCAACCCCTAGCCAAGCATATACCTTAGTGTTCCATCACTGGAGCGCTACACCTTCTAACCATGCCCAACCAGCAGCACATCCACAACCATGCCCACGTCAGTTTGTATTTAACTTTAGATATACAAATACAATAATGAGTAACATCTAACATATTAACCTCACTGAAGTATGGTAAATAATAAGATATAAGGAATTTGTCATAACCACAATATTTATAACCAAAAAAATAGCTCATGATAAATAAATTGTAAGTAATCTCACAAAATATCTTGTCATTGTCAAAATATCAAGTTATTAGTTTGGTGGGAAACAACCCTTCCCAGGTAGATTTTCTTTAAAATAAAACTATGTAGTCTAAATTTGATAAAGATGAAACTTAGTCTATTACTTCAAACCCATCACTGTCCTTCTCCATCTGTAATGGTTCATGCTCAGGCTCTTCTTCAGGTTCTTCTTCGGGTTACTCCTCTAGCTCTTCCTCCGGATCTTCTTCGAGTTGGTTTTCTAACTTGTGTATACGAATGATAGCCTCATGAAGCTAGTGTGTATGAAACCAAGTTCCCTATAACCAATGGTTTTGATACCAATCTGTCATGCCCTCAAAATCCACGTACGGGGTTTTATCACGAGACGAGTGAACCAACCAGGATCCAAGTCATTAGTTACTCAGAACGACACTATATGAAACATTTGAAACAAATTAGCATTTAAAACTTTAAACCACTTGCGAAAGTGTTTTTTAAATATTTCAAACATAAGGTACTAATTCTAAAGTGCGTTCAAGCGCACCCAAACCAAAGTATATAAGTATTCAATAAGTCAAAAGTAGATAAGTTTTCGTTCAATGTATGCATGACTCGTGAGTGCTCCTACGACAACTGCTAGTAACGACTTAAGAAAAACATACTAAAAGTGTTATAGGTCTAATCTTTGTTATAGATCCTAACTACTTAACGATAATGATAAACTCAAAAAGAATAAATATCAACAAACCAAATTTAAACATTTACTAAGTACATACAAAGATATATAATATTTAACATTGGAAAATTTTTAATAATATTAACTTTTATTTATTGGTTGATAATAATCCATGTTATCAATTTGACTTGTGACAATCTTAACATTCAGTTTTATTACCAGCAGCAATCCCAGTAGCATAATTACATATATTTATACTCAGTTTTCATTTATTTTTCACTTGATTTTTCTTTTATGTTACTTAATTCCATTCATAAACATAACTACGAGTGAAATCAAGTGCATACTAAACATAAATTTTTGATCATTACGTTATTTAGACTGTTATCGGTAACAATAGTGAAAGTTAGGAGTGTTATCGACTAAATTAATAGTGTAAATCATTACCGGCCAACTTCTAATAGTTTGGATTATTAAAATCTAATTTGCCTTTAATAATTTAGATAATTTTCAATCTGAGTCCCATTCTAGAACAAGGTTCAACTCCTTGGTCGTTACCTACATCAATATGTCAAAGTGTTTCAACCTATGACCTAGTAAACATGTTAGTGGTAGGATAAGTTCTCACTTGGTTAATTTCGTGTAAAATGCAGATCGCAACCACTAATTTTCTTCGATTAAGGGCACTTTTAAAGTAAACAAGGCTGCCTGGAAGACTCCGTAACAGTCCACACAATTCTAAGCAACATGACAACAATGGAATAATCTTGGAGGTCTCTACAATACACTACAATATTCAACAATGGATACCAGATAGAAAGATTCATCGGGTGGTGAAAGTTTAATGTTTAAAGGCTTTATTTCCGTGTTTTACGTGTAAATTTATGAGAAATAGAGTTACTTTTGGGATTATCTTGTGTTTTAGGTTAAGCGTGAAGAATACAAAGAAATTGGAAGAAACAGGACGAGAATTGGATCTTTAGAAGTAAAGAAATGTTAAGGTGAATTTTCACGACAATACTATCTTAAAACGGGCATAACTTGAGCTAGGAAAGGAGTTACGGGATCCAAGATCTGTCCATGAAAAGTTCTCGTAAAGTTACACATGAAAGTCAAGGTTGTGTAGGGGGTGGCGCTACTGACGTTGGGGTCTGTGTTTTGTTGAGATTTGACCTAATTTGAAAGGTTTAAAAGGGAAAAACCCTATTACAAAAATTACCTTCTAAAACATTAATCTTGGATGAAAATTATGCATCTTTCATCCTTCTCACGCTCTTCCAACATCAAGATCATAAAATCTACAAGATTTATTCAATTGTCTTTGAAGATTCAATGATAAGGTAAGGCTAATTCGTTTGTGATTCACTTTAGGGGACGGGTTTGTGCAAGTTTATATTTTTCATAATCGAAACTTAGATTTGAGATTGGATCTTTAACCCTTTAACTTCTTGTGGATTTAATTCATGATTTGATTATTTAAACAATTTGATTATGTTTAAACCTAATTTTTTAATTTCTATAACTTTGATTGTCTTTAATCATTGTGTGATTGATTAATAGTGTAACATCTTGAATTTTTTGGTTAATTAAAAGTTAGCATTGTTATTCTTGTAAGGACCATTGTTGCCATATATGAAACTCATGGGTTACTTATGTTTATTTCTTTAATTTATCTCTAATCCTTTAATTTGAAGGCTAATAATGTTAATAATAATAATAACTAATAATTATAATAATAGCAATGATACAAATAATATTAATAATAATAATAACAATATATTATAATAATAATAACAATTTGCAAAGAATTACTAAACTTAAAAATGTTAAAACTTAAACTAAAAAGGTTAGGGGTTTGTTTTGTCATTTTAGAAACCTTAAAAGAAACTTTTACACATAAAATAACAACTTTAAAACTAAAGGGACCATTTCTACAAATTATTAAAAACCAAATTAAACTTCCCTTTTACTACCCCGTTTTTCCGGCCAAGCCTCCAGCGACCATCGGCGACTCTCCAGCGACTCCTCCGAGCATTAATCAACCGTTTTCCTTTCAAATTAATTCAATTGAATCATTCCCTAACCTGTTTTGAAGCCACATACATGTTTAATTTCGATTAAATAGGCGGTTATGACCCTGTAATTTCAAAACCGAAAGTCCGCATTCAATACTTGACCGTTCGGGTCGAAACTGTTAGGACCATTTACGTACGGAGTACTAACTGATTCTGCGCGTATACCAGCTCAAATAATGCGGATTCCTATTTGATTGGCAATCCAATCAAGGAGAACACAGTTCAGATCAATCTAACAGTTAATGAAATGTTAAGAATGATTAAAGATCGACCAACTATGATCTATGAACTTGGAACATGTTTTCTTGAGTCTCTGGACGGCTAGGGTACGATTATGTGCGTAGGTATTCGAATTGTTGCGTTTTTCCACGAATTAGGTGGTATTTATAGGTCAGGGTCTTTCAATCGTATGACTGAACCATTAGCATGGTTCAGTCGTGCGACTGAATCATGCGATTGATCCATCCGCACGACTGAAGGTTCAGTTGTGCGACAGAGTCAATCTTATGTCTCAATCGGCTACTGATCCAGTCTCCTGGTTCAGTTGTGCAACTGGTCCATTAGCATGAAGTATTCATGCGCATGGTCTATTAGCATGGTCCATTCGCATGAGAACTTCACACGATTTAGTTTGGACATGTTTCTCAGTCATTATTGACTAAGAATTATGTACAACAACCACAAACCTATATATTTAATTCATTATAAGTTATCACGCAATAAACAATGAAATATTAAACATTATAAGCATCAACCACATATTGTATTTCATTCATACCCATTCAATTACAAATATGTAAGACATGATAGACATTTTACATTAAGCTCCTAAACTAGGTACATATGTATCAACAGAAACCGATCAAATTATGAGGTTGTGTAACACCCGGTTATTCCGTTAAAGTTAATAAAGAAAGAACTAAGTGAAGAAAAAGAAAGAAAAGATATTTTACCCAAGTTAAGGGGTAAAAAGTGTCAAAAAGGACAAAAGGTTTGAAAAAGGAACTGAAATTCTCGGATCTTGAAGAACAAGAGTTGAAAAGATCGAATTTAAGGTAAGAATTTGTGTGTTTAAGGTGTTCTTAACTGGTTTCATCCTCGGTTGTGTGCTAATGTATGTTGTGTGTGTTTGGTTGTGTGTTTTTAGTGGGTTTCAAGGTAAGAACGTTAGCAATCAGACTTTGAAGGAAGTCTTACCCGAAGAGGCTGCTAAGGTGAGTTCTAGAACCCCTCTTTTACATGTTTTAATTGATTTTGGGGCTGGAAATGCACGTATGAACTTCTTATAAAACTAGGGTTTCATACACGTATGTATGAATGTGTGTATTTTGCGGGCATGGTGTGATTTTGGACTATGTTGATGCTTGATGATGTTATGGTTGTGTTTCTAACGCTTAGAATGCTTGATTTAAGCTTAGAACATGATAGATGGTGTTTGGGGAACGAATTATGATAATTAGTGTGCCCTAGGCTGCTCATGCGCCCAAACAGTAGTTCATACACCTAAGTTTAGAAAAACTTCTTAAGTGTTGACAAATGCGTATGAGTAAGTTCATGCGAACGAACAAATGCGGATGAGCATTGACAAATGTGGATTAGTAAGTCATGTGAATGAACAAATGCAGATGAGTAAGTCATGCGAATGAACAAATGCAGATGAGTAAGTCATGCGAATGAACAAACGCGGATAAGTAAGTTCATGCGAATGAACAAATGCGGATGGGCATTGACAAATGCAGATGAGTAAGTCATGCGAATGAACAAATATGGATGAGTAAGTCATGCGAATGAACAAATATGGATGAGTAAGTTCATGCGAATGAACAAATGCGGATGAGAAAGGTCAATGCGGATGAACCAATGCGGATGAGCATTGACAAATGCGGATGAGTAAAGAAATGCGGATGAACAAAAAGAAATGCGGATGAACAAAAAGAAATGCGGATGAACAAAAAGGGAAATGTGGATGAACACTTAGAATATTTTCTGACTTTTTGGAAAAAAAAGTGTTAAGTAGGCCTTGGTTGGGAGGTTCCAGGGGGCTATGTAAGTTGACTTTTTGAAGTCATAGATGATGTGATGGGCATAGAATGATATGATGAATGATTGATCTTATCCATGATGTGTATGATGTATATTATGCATGTATGATGATGTGTGATTGATGATGTGCGATTGAAGATGTTATGTATATGTATGATTACATGTTATGTTTTATTATCTTCCCTATTACGTGTGATGATGTGACTTTACGTGGTTTGATATTGATTAATGAACGTAAAGATTATCTTAACAAAGCGAAAGATTTAAGATAATGAAAGTGGAACATGATGAATGAACAAATGAAAAGCCTTGCAAGCAACTGAAGGGAGGTCCACAACTCATTGAGAGTTGTTACCTTGTGTGTGTCTACAGCGTGCGATTTTGGCTAACTCATAAGGGTTCATACACACAATAAGAGTTTACTCCCGGTGAATGCTCCAATACGTGCGATTTCCTAATTACTGTGTGTCATACAGCGTGCGATTTTGGCTAACCCATATGAGTTCACACATAGGGGGAGTGTCCAACTATGTGTGTATCTACAACGTGCGATTTTGGCTAACTCATAAGAGTTCATACACACAGCAAGAGTTCAGTCTTGGTGACTGCTCCAATAACATGTGATTTCCTAATTATTGTGTGTTATACATCGTGCGATCTTGTTGTACCCATAAGAGTTCATACACATAGGGGGAGTCTGTCCTAGTGACCACTCCATACCTGCGATATGTGCAATATGTGCGATATGTGCGATATGTGCGATATGTGTGATATGTGCGATATGTGCGATACGTGCGATATGTGCGATACGTGCGATATGTACGATACGTGTAAACGGATCAACTTGAGCAGCTCTCATTTGCAACTCAACACTCTAGTTCTAGAGAGAGAGAGAGTAGAAGGAGAAAGTAGAGAGAATTAAAGATTCAAGGCTCGGTTGATCTTGGGATTTAAGATCGGTGTTCGTGGGCATCCAAACAAGAAGAAAACACCACGAATCCAGGTAAGAAACATCATTTAATCGTTCTTTTTGATGTAAACCTAGATTCTAGGTTTGGGGTTTTTGAAAGTGGCAAAGATTCGCCCAAAACTCAAGTTTTTGTGTAAGAAAACATGTAAGAAGCTTAGATATAGCTTATTGGGTGAAAAACGAAGATTTTGGATGTAAAAGATTGAAAGTTTGGGTCAAAAATGGGTTGGTTCGTATTTTTCAGCCCGTTCTGCGAAACTGGGTGTTCATCCAGCCAAATTAGTTGTTTGTCCAGCGAAACTGTGGATCTTCCTACGAAACTATTGTTTCACAGGTAGTTTCGCAGACATGGTTTTCCAACGAAAGTTGGGCGAAACTGGCAGCAAAACTGGTTGCGAAGATGCCAGCGAAACTGCCAGCGAAGATGCCAGCGTAACTACCAGCAAAACTGCTGGCGAAACTGCTGGCGAAACTGCTGGCGAAACTGTTGGCGAAACTGTTGCCGAAACTGCTGGCGAAACTGCTGGCGAAACTGCTGGCCAAACTGCTGGCCAAACTGCTGGCGAAACTGCTGGTGAAACTAGCAGCGAAACTGCGGATCTTGTAGCGAAATTAGACAGAAATTAACTCCTCTGAGTGTTAACTTATCTGCAGGATGTGTAGTGCAACCATTGCTTTGAAAGCTTGATTGAGAAGCTACTCACTGAGTCCAGGTGAGTTCTAGATCCCCTATATAAAGGTTTTTAACTAGTTTGGGGCTGGAAATACATACTAAATATACGTTTTAAATGACCAAGATTTTAAGAGGTTTTAATGGGATGATCGATATTTCTATGACGAAATGTGCTATATAAAAGTGTTATAATAAAAAATTTTCACGCCGACCAGGCTGCGCGACCCCAGCCAGGGGCGTTGCCCCTTGGACCTCACTAGGGGCTGCCGCCCCTAGGACCCCGCTGTTAGGGGCTGCCGCCCCCGAACCCCCGCTGTCCCGCGGTGGGTCAGTTATGTTTTATGATGTTTTATGATGTTTTATGCTTGATATGCATATGTTTATGTACGTGAATGTACGATGCATGATGTTTAGATGATGTATAATTGATGTTGTGTATGATGCGGATGTATATTGGTTATGTATGCTATGTATGTTATGTATGTTGTGTTTTCTTATGTTCCTTATTAAGTATGATGACGTGGCTTTACGTGGTGTGGTAGTGTTAATAAACGTAAAGTATTATCTTAACGAAGTGAAAGATTTAAGATAATGAAAGTGGAACATAATGAAGGAACAAATGAAAAGCCTTGCAAGCAAATGAAAAGAGGTTCACAACTCATTGGGAGTTGTTAGCTCAACTGTGTGTGTCTACAACGTGCGATTTTGGCTAACTCATAAGGGTTCATACACACAGTAAGAGTTTAGTCTTGGTGACTACTCCAATACCTGTGATTTTCTAATTACTGTGTGTTATACATCGTGCGATCTTGGCGAACCCATAAGAGTTCACACACACAGGGGGAGTCTGTCCTAGTGACCACTCCATACGTGCGATATGGGGTCCTTGTCGCTTAACCCTAGATGAATTGCTTGGTGCTCTAGAGGGGGGTTAAGTACATGACAGGACCTAGATAGAAGTGAAA
>BJCM01012498.1:0-12910 GCA_018326385.1 Flaveria bidentis
TCATTGGGTTGGCACTTGTTTTGCCACATTTTACATTTTATTTCTTTGGGTTGTTTTATTTATACGCTTCCGCACAGTTTTCAAGTTTTACTTTGGTTGATTTGGTTTATTATTGCATATAGAGTCGTTCTGAGTAACTATTGACTGTGATCCTGGTTTGTTCACACGCCTCGCGGTTAAACTCCGCACGTGGATTTTGAGGGTGTGACACATATTATGTTAACTAATCATGTCATAATATTTAACCTCTAATTTTAAGGGATAATAGCAAATGCTATGATCATGTTATCAACTTTAGTTGGTAAGTAACTTACCTATGCATAAGATTTAATACTTTTTATTATACGACCATGTATGCATAAGCAATCTCTCATTCTTGATGATGACAAAACTTTTGAACTTGTACACTAATTGTCAACTTTACTAAGCATGATTTGTTATTTTATTATACAACCATGAATCATGTATGAATTAGCAATAAGATGCTTCAAACTCAGCCAACGATTCTAAAGCAACGACTCTAAATATTTCTGTTAGTTATAAAATGCCCGTAAGTTTTAACAAGTATGTCATTTTATGTGCAAGTTTGAGCTTTAAAATTTAAGATATGAGTAGAAAGACTCGTTGTAATTGGATGTTAGAATTGAATTTTGTTAGAATATGTATATATCAATTAAGACTTTTATGGACTTTTGCTTCAAATTGGTAAGGATTAAAATTATAGAATATGTATTAATTAAGATTTTTATGGATCTTTGGCAACTTTTGTTTCACTAAATATATTGCCTCTAAACAGGTTGTATCGGAAAACAAGTTGTTTTAACAAGTTCGTGTCGTGTTTGGAAAATAAAACAATTAATTATCATGCCATGTTCTTGTTAGCATTTAACATATGTTTTTTTCTAATCGTATCGTGTTTAATCTCTTATCTTAGGTATGATATCAATATAGATGGTTAACTTATATCTATATTTGACACTTTACATAAAGATTAACCTATCCTCAAATTAAGGAATAAGCAAGGATAATGGGTTTTACGCTGGGAGTCTGGGACACCTTTTTGATCATCGTATTATTGGGCTCTAGGGCTTCTTTTTAGTCTTTTGGGTTGTAAACCTAAGTTGTTGATTTGTTGCATGAGATATGTGGTGTTTCTAAATATGGATTGCAAAATCTATTATATTTAATAATAATAAAAAATTGTCATTTGTTTTTCTCTTAATCTATTTTTTACCACATCTTCTTCTTATATACATTCTCATATAATTTTTCCTTCAAAAAAATATTATAGTAATTTAAATACTCAAACAAATTTTCTTATTAAAAATCAATTTTATTAATTGCTACATATCTCTGTCTTATCTAAAAAATTTAAAATCAAGCTATCTTTTATAAAAATAGATTTTATTAAAAAAATTATAAATTACATATTTTTATTAAAATATGAATAATAAAAAAGTTTTATATAATATGAAATTTTTTAAAACACTAAAACTTTCGAAACAAAATATTTTAAAAGAATCCCTTTTAAATAATTTATAAAAGATGAATATTTTTTAGACAATCTTATTAAAACAACCATAATAATTACAAACCAAAGTTTTAATAAACAAGAAATTTATAAAAAAAATATTTTTTTATTAAAAATCTTAAAACGGATGATTAAAAACGAAACTATTTAGATAAGAGACTTAAAAAGAATGATATACTTATTTAATTTCTTGAACTATTATGTACATATAATTTTAATCACATCACATACTAGAATATTGTACAGTAACTATTCGTGTTTATTACCAATTAGGTTATTACATGCGTGTTACACAGTTGATGAAAAAAACATATATTATTCATAAGTATCTAAAATAATTTCATAATCAAGAAATGTATCATACTAACCTTCTCATTTCTCTCTTTTATTAAGAATAATATTAAATACTAATAGTATTACTCGTACCATTTTCAAATTAAAAAATATATAATTTAATTAATTAAAAACTTAATTTTTATTTAAAACACACTTTTTAAAATTATAAAATACAAAATACAATGAACGTTTTTATAAAATCATTTTTCTTAAAACAAAATATTTTAAAACTCTAGTTTTTTATAAAACAAAAGTTTAATGTACATTATTGTTTATTTATTTGAAGTAATCACTTCTACGTAATTATAATTATAGTTTATCTTCAAGCATTGTTTTATAATTCATAAATTTTTGTTATTAATTATTTAATATTTTATTTATTCAACACGTGTAACACAGGAGATATTAACATAGTTTTCTTATAATACAATCCTTTTAACTCAAACAACACATACTTAAATGCGTATGTAAAACTCAAAATTCTTGACACTACACGTGTGACTTTTTGTATGATTTACGTTTGCAGGATCAGTTAAGGGTCACTTAACACTTAGTTTTTCTATCAAACTCACTTTGAACAAAACTCGGATGAAGGTAGAGTCAATAAGAGTTTATCACAATATAGTAAGTAATACAGAACACAGAAAGTAATTTTCAAGGTACTTGCATATATTGTTTCTCAACTCAAATATTACAAGACTCTTACAAGCTTATGTTTTCAAGTTACAATGAGAAACTATATATAATACTACCTACAACCGGATATACTTTGATACCAGTTGAGATCCTATAACTAAAGCCTATACTACAAGACTATAGTTTAAGGTATCTCGGATAAAGTCTTATCTGAGATTTGGTAGTCAGGACATGTCCCTGACTTACCTTTTGTCACCAACTAAAGTTGGTAATATGTACTATCATAAAAAGGTAAACAACGGAATAAAGTATGGTCAACTGCATGGCTTTTTGAGAAAACGCCATGCAGTATCAGAGGTCTGCAGCGGAGTGTCAGAGACCATACTTATGTCCACTGGTTCATAGCAGTGTCTTCCGAAGGTTAAATGGCTTCGAAAGAACAAGTACTTCCGAAGTCACTTATACTTCGGAAGAGGCTGCTTCTTCTAAGGCTTGGGAACTTCTTCTTTCCTTCATACTTCGGAAGTAGTCTTCTGATTGTTCTTCTCAGACTTAACCTTTGGAAGCAATCTCTTGACTTCGGAAGTAGTGTTCTGTCTTCGGAAGCTGATCTTTCACTTTATCTTCGGAAGAACTCTACAACCTTCGGAAGTTCCATGCTAAGCCTCGGAAGCCTTTGCATGTAGCATCAAAATTATCCAAGTGATGTGGTTTTGGTTGCACCAGCCTTCTTCTTGATCTAACAATGTTGCTTCGGTTTTAAAGTTTAGTTATTATTTTCTTACTATAACTAGTTTAAAAAGCTATATATTATATGGATTGAAAGAAAATATTAAACTAACAGTTAGTAACAATATCTTTTTATTTTTTATTTTTAAGTAACTTTTTTTATTGTTCTTTTAAACAATCCATCATTCTCTTAAAAAAAAGCTCTTTTTTAAAACAATGACATATTTTAATAAAAAACTTTGGTATCAGGAAACTTCATATATCAAAACTTAAAAAACTTACATTTTTAATAAAAACAACATATATGTAATTTATTTAAAAAGCTATTTTATAATTTAAAAAGAATATAAATAATATAATTAACATATAATATCATCATTAAATAGATGATTTACCATGCTAATGACATGTGATGAAAGGGTGTGATTTGCATTGTATTATATTTTTCTATTATAACTTCAAAAAGATATAGCGTTTTCAAATTTTAAATACACAATCACGACATTCTAATTTTAATCTACGTTCAGACATAAGTTTCATATGAAACACATAAGGGTCATATATAATATATTATTAATTTTCTTACAACAAGGTAATGTTTTGAAAATTTTGAATATCCTATTGTGACGTGATTATCTCTACGTATGTTTCGATATAAATTGTTTTCAAATTCTAAATATACCGTAGATGCGTTTATTTTATCTATATTTGGATATAAATTTTATCCGAGTTGACACAACACGTAAACAAAACACCAGTTAGTATTAAAATAAAAGATTTGAGAGATGATCAAGGAGCCAATTTAAATATTTTGGTTGTTATATTAAACTAGTTTGTGTGCATTACAAGTTGCAACGATTATAATGATGTGGTTAAATAAGCAATGAGAAGCAATGACTTCGTCTAGTATACAAAAACATAGATAAAAGAAAACATTGCAGTGGGTATTAACAATAAAATTACGTGTCTTGTAAAATGGGCGTTAAGAAACACAAAAGCGGATGTAAAAGAGTGGATTAATCAAAAGATAAGATAGTGTAAAATCATGAGATTCGTTGAAAAAAACAAAAAAATAGTTAAATATTTTAAGAACCAAAAATGAAAAAAATAAAAACTAAAACTAAAACGTTTAACTTAAAATTAAGAAAAAAACCTGCAACCAACTCAAACTAGTGACACTCGCTCCTTTGCGGGCTACAATGGGGTGTTATAATTTACAATATTTGGCCTTAACAACCTTTATATTACTGTCCATTCCGAAAAACATTAAAAACAAAGGCAACACATAAGTAATTTCCATAAAAGTAAATTAAAAAAGAAATAAAAACTAAAATTCTGAATAAATAAACAAATGAAAGAATGAAAAGATAACTTTGTTAAAATTTTAGATTTACGAGATAACTATATTAAGTTTAAAGATAAAAAGTATAAACAGATTAAAAAAAAAGAAAACAAGTAAACTTCACTTTTGCTTTATGTGTTTTGGTGTACAAAACGGTTTCATCCAAATGTTTTAAAATTACGAATTTTTTCCTTGTGGTTTGCAATTCCTCTCGGTTAACTAAAACCCACTAACACCGTTAATTAATTATGTTAAAAATAAGAGCATTTTGATCATCTTACTTATAAGACTAATTAGGTAATTGATTAGCATACTTTGTAAGCTAAGGGACTATTTATGTAAATATTCATACTAAATAAAAATAAAATAGGCAATTACATATATCCCCAAACAACATTCATTAATTACATATATACCCAATCCAAACTTTTAATTACATATATTCCCTTCCTTACACATAAATATTAATATTTATCCATTTAATTTATATTAACTTACAAAATGACTTTTTTACCCTTATTATTACTAAAACTATAAAATTACATATATTCTCATTTCTTATCTAGTTTTTTATCCTTTTTTACTAACTTTTGGGTTGTAGGATTTACTTTACATTTTAATACTAAGGTTTGTTATTTTCGTTTTTATTTTTTTTCATTTTACATTTTAATATTAAGATTTTTTTATATTCTTTTGGCAACATTTAAAAAAAGGTACACATGACATCAGGGTGAAAAAATTGTTTGAAATCAATGTGAATAAAGATAAGTAATGCACAAACAAGACTAGTACACCCACTGTGAACAAAATCAAAATAAAGGAAATAACTCATTTGAATGAACCATGTTGGAAAATAATCGATAAAATCATATTGTCAATACATACACTTAGTAATGAACCCAATTGCAAAATTATTGAATACAAGTGGTACTGCGAATGGAATATTGTAAAAAAAACCTTTATTTGTTTATTATTAACCTACCGTTGGTAAAGGAACTCAATTGAAAATCTTATTTTCAAAAAGGCTAAAGGGTATATATGTCATTATATAAAATTTTATTAGAGAAAGGAATATTTGTAATTAAAATTTTAAATTGAGTATATATGTAATTAATTAAGTTAGTAGAAAGGATATATATAATTCTCCCAAAATAAAATATTTCACCATCTTTCACTTTCAGATCCAAATCATCACACCACCACCGCCATCACTATCACCATCGGACTCCATCAAGATAAAGAGTCGATCACCACCATCACAACTACCATCATCGACCTCCACCTCCACCACCATAGTCACCACCATTCATCTCCACCTCCATCAACACATCCACCACCATCAACCCCCACCTCCACCAATACAACCACCACCGTTGACTTCTGCCTCCACCAACACAATCACTACCGCTAACCTCCATCTCCACCAACAAAACCATCACCGCGACCTCCACTTCCACCATTGACCCGTTGTATATTAGAGAAGATATTTAGGGTTCTTGGTCACCCAAACCCCTAGATCAGCATTATGATGAGGGTTGATTTTTTGATTTTGTGATTTGGGTTTTAGGGTTGGGTTTCAGTGCGAAGGGGGTGAGAAGGTTCGATGGGTGAGTCGATAGTTATTTCTAGGATTTAGGTTTGTATGTTTAGAGCCGAGAAGGTATTGAGGTCGTGGTGGTGTTACGGTGGTAGTGGTGGTGGTTGTATGACTGTATCGGGGCTTGCTATGTTGGGAGTATAGTGTTTGTGATAGTGGTGATGTTGTAGTGTGGTGGTGGCGATGGTGGAGCAATGGTGGAGGGGGTGGTTTTGTGATGATTGAGGTGGCCGGGTGGTTGTTGGTGGCAGGAGGTGTTGAGGTGGGTTTTGGTGTTGGGTGGGATAGAGATGGAAGAGAGATTATGATGGTGGTAGGTGGTTGCGTCGGTGATGGTGGTTGGTTGCGACATCAGTGATAGTGGTCGGTGGTGGTGGCGATTGGAGGTAGTGTTTTAATAAAGTTATATAAATGGTCCTTTAAATTACTAAATAAGTTTGAATTAATGTCATGGTTAGTCCTTATTAATAATTTGACTAAAATACCTCTGGAGTTAACAGAAAAAACTATCGGTTGTTATTGAGTTGGAGTTGATTGAAATAAAATACAAATTACAATGAGCAAAATCAAGATTTTAAAATGTTTGGATGAAACCGTTTTTTGAACCAAACCAAAAGAGCAAAATGTGAAGTTTACTCAAAGAAAAAAATAGATAAATTAAGGGTTTTAATATTGGGACTCCCTCACATTTTAAATCAACACATCGCAATCCTATATGTGTCATGTAACACCAAGAAAACATTCACTTACATTCTTTGATGTACGAGGTGTCACTGACAGCTAAATTATACGTGACGTATGACATCATACAAGACCTATGTTTTATTTTTTTCTTACACATGCAAAATTGTTGGTGAACTTCACAAATATATGTGAAGTATGGTATCATACGCCACGTGTAAATGTTTTCCCCCTATATGCGTCGTATAATGTTATACGTCATATAAGTGTCACATATATATTTTTTTGTTATCCTATTTTTTTTGTAGTTTAAGTAACCGTCGAAACAACAATAATGCAAATATTCATAACTAACTTTAGTAAACCCGTGTGTTACACGGGTTGAATAAATAAAATATTAATATAGTAAAATTTATTAATTATAAAATAATATTTTAAAATATGATATGACTGAAATTATGTATGTGAAATGACTATAAGTAATAAAACAGTTATATTTTATACTTTAGAAAAATTTAATATTTTATATAAAAATATTTAGTTAGAAATAACATTAATAAATAGATCTCTTTTTAAATTTATTAAATTTAAAAAAATATTAAATAGTATTATTAGTAATTAAGATACTTATTTAATAAGAGAGAGATACAGGAAAATGTTTATGAGGATGATTGTGGTGTTAACACGTGTCATCCAAATATACACTTCTATTAGAGTAGAGATATTTAACACTTACTACTCACTCAATAACACCTCTTGAGTGAGTGTTTTTTCTGCTTGTGTGATTCTTATATGTTAGTTTTTACATCTCACCACTCACTCAATAGAAGATATCTCTTAGAGAGCGTTTGATTGGAAAGAATGGAATGAAATGGAATTGAGAAACTAGTATATTTTCAAATAAAATTATGTTTGAGTGGGTAATGAAATGTAAAACCCAATGAAATGTTTCAACTCAAATTCTCTTAAGGAGCGTTTGGTTGGAAGGAATGAAATAAAATTGAGAAACTAGTATAATTTTCAAGTAAAATTATGTTTGAATGGGTAATGAAATGTAAAACCCAAGGAAATGTTTGATCTTAAATTCCCTTGGTTGTGGAAATTTCAAATTCCCTCTCTAAGTGGAAGGATTTTAAAATCCCACAACCAAAAGAATTTGAGATGAAACATTCCCTTGACTTTTGCATTTCATTACTTACTCAAACATAAATTACTTGAAAATTATATTAGTTTCTCAATTCCATTTCATTTCATTCAATTTTTTTCAACCAAATGCTCCCTTAGTTGTGGGATATCAAAATCCTCCCACCTAGAGAGGGAATTTGAAATCCCACAACCAAAAGAATTTAAGGTGGAACTTTACTTGAGTTTTACATTTCATTACCCACTCAAACATACTTTTACTTGAAAATTATACTAGTTTCTCAATTCTATTCATTCTAACCAAACGCTACCTAAAGATACAGTCCATGATGGTATTTTACATCACACGCATTTCATTTCCCTACCATTAATTTAATAGCACAGATTGAAGTTGATGATTAATCTGGAGTATGCAAATGTGAATTGTATTGGGTTATTCTGTTTTGTGATGAGATCAAACTTGTTCAACGTAAGGGAGTGAACAATCCACTTTCACTTATCTAATATTGACTTTATTGTGTGTGTTTGTATTTTTGTTTTTCTTTTTGACTTGATGCTTATGAAGATAGATGGATCTATTGTGAAGTTATGCTAAGCTATATGTTACATTTCCATCATTGTTTTTGCTTTTGTCATCTTGAAAAAGATTCTATGTTATGGTTTTGGTACATAAGAGTGTTCATAATCTAGTTTAAATCTGTGAAACCCTTCAATTCAAACCAATTATTGTTATATTTTCATGATAATTCTCTTCAAGAAAGAGAGTGCTAAATGGTTATCCCACCCTCATCACTTGCTCACATCATTATTATATAGAGTTAGAGTGTGAATCTTTTCTTGAGATCTATGGTTGAAGCTTTTGTAATAATGAGTTGGTATAAATTAGTTTTTTTGAAGCGAAGTAGTATACGTATGGCAGCACCTTGCCGCTAAAATAAAAAATAGAAATTAAAATAACATTTTATACAACTAAAAACTTTATGGTTTGGTTATTACTCGGCTCCGTTCCTTAATCATAACAGATTTCATGTAATAAAAAAAACTTATGACCGAGCCATTATAATGTAACTTTAGTTGATTCCAGTTTAAATGGATCGGTTACTGGAATTTTTTTTTTTTAATTTACTCATCTTATCTCATACGACATACTTATTAAATTTAAATGTTGATTTATGAAGAGAGAATACACTTTATCAACCACACTATTCTTTAGGACAACATGTTACTACAATTAATTAATTTTAATTTACTCATCTTATCTCGTACGACATAACTTTCTTTTACTTTTCTTTTTTAACTTGTTATCGAGTTTTAAGCGTTTCCTAAAGAAAAATATAAAAAAACATCACGTAAAACAAAAGCTTGATCTTGTGAAAACAGTTTAGGCAGGCCCCTGAACACTCTACACCAGTGTCCCCATATCGGTACCCCACGTGGCACGCATTTCACTCCCCTACCAACAATTCACTGGCACACTCGTAATTTAACCCAACATCACGCCCCTTATTATATATCCCCACTTATTCCCTTCAACACTTTCTCACGCGTGTGTGGCACACCCGTAATTACACCCGAAAAACGAGGGTCATTACCAAAGCCCCCTTCTAACGGCTCCGATTCTTCGCCTCTATAAAACCCCACACCCCACCTAACTGTAATTTCTCACCATTAACCTCTGTCATCACCACCAACATTTTCAGTTTCTCTCTCTTAGGGTTTTCACAATTAACTCGCACACACTCACGTTCACCTTCATCGGAAATGGCGACGGAGAGTGCTAACGGCGTCGACTCCAACGGCGGAGCTGCGGTGGCGGAGGAGAAGACGTTGACGTTCACGGCCGTGAAGCCGCAGGTGTTCGTGGAGTCGTTGAAGGCGAACGACGCCGTTGCGTTTTACAAAGCGGCGTTCGGTGCGGAGGAGGTGAATCGCGTGAGTAATCCGAAGCGGAAGGCTGATCAGGAGCTTCCGGCGGTTCTCTCGGCGGAGATCAAGCTCGGTGCCACCAGTATCATCGTCTCCGACGATCCTACCGCTCTGTAAGTGTTTTTTTCTCACTTTGCTGATTTGTTTGATTGTTATCGAGCAATATTCGCTGTTGATATCGTTTACATGCGGATAAATCGTACGTTCGGAGATCTCTGTTTCTGTTTGTTGTTTGAGGTAATATCAATTAGATGCATATAGATCGTAGATGATATATCTGTGTTTCTGTTAGTTTTCTGATGATCGTGTTGAAACTTGAAAGTTAACGTTGATGTTTGAATGTGAAATGAGCGGTGGTTGCAGTGTCAAAACGGTGTCGTCTGGAGTGGTGTTCTGCTTGGAGACGGAGGACGTTGAAGCGGCGGTGGAGAAGGCGGTGAAGGCCGGTGCGGTGGCGGAGGGTGAGATTAGCGAGGGTGAAGGCGCGTGCTGCGGAGGGCGCGTGGGAAAGGTGAAGGATCCGTACGGTGTTGTGTGGGTTATCTGCACTCCTGCGAAAAAGTATGCTAACGTGGAAGCTTAGGGGCCGTTGATTTTGGAGTGGGTTTTTATTGCATGTTAAGAAGGCTAGGTGTAGGGAGTGGATAGGGTCATTAGTGGTGTTAATTGGTGTTTTGAGATGTTAATGAGATCTTATCTTCTAGTTATTGGTGTCTTAAAATATGTTTATTTTCCATTAAGTGGTTCATATTTTATCATAACTGGTTTTATGAGCTCGCATTGCGGCATGGGTAAATATTGATAACGTTAAAATGTTTTATAGCGAGCTCGCGCGTCAAAAGAACAACTACTTTAGCGTAAGGTCTTCACGTATAGCTTTGTAGCAAATCGAATCAGTCATTCAAGGGATTCACTACCCGTGACGGCCCTAATGGACTTTTTAAACGGCTGTTAAGGTCTTAACGACCCCTTATCATCTTCACGGGTTATGACCCTAGAAGAGCGTCCGTTAAGCTTTTCACGAGTCATAACCCGTTAAGCTCTTCACATGTGTAATATTTTTTGATTACGATGTGATATTGTATTTATTACATTATTTGATATGATATATTATTACACGATAATATTATTAGTAATATAACATTGTATTTATTTAATTATTTGATATGATTTAATATTCTTTGATATTCATGTTAATTATTTGATATGATTTAATATTCTTTGATATTCATGTTAATTATTTGATATGATTTTATGTGATATATTTTAGGTAAATTGAATTTTATTAATTCAAACTATTAATAATAATTCACACTTTTAATTTGGTTCGTAACACTCTCAAGTGTACGTTTATAACCGGTCTCATTAACAAGTTTTTAAATTTTTGAGTAATTACAAATCATATCCTCTATTAATATACAAAATTACATGGTATTTGTTGTAGTTTTAATAGTTACATACAATATTTTTTATTAATAAATTTGCATACATATTATCCTTTATTACTTTCATTTAAATTTATAGTTAACTTTTTCATTTAAATTTATAGTTAACTTTTCATATGAGTCCTTTCACATGAGAGGTATCTTGTCATTTGCTTTATTTGCTTTTCATGTTTAATATATTAAAAAATTTTACAAAAATAAAAATTTTAAATGAAAAAATTATAAAATATAAGACTGTTATGTAAATTGGTGAAATCAATCTCTCTTGGCTTGTAAAAATTTTACTAACAACATGCAATAACATTTACTAAAATAAGAAGTCGAAGTCACAAATCAACTATAAGATTTCGAAATCAACATTAAACATCAAAAATTACTTGTAAATACTTTATCAACTACTCAAACTAGCAAATAATAAAAAATCACTAAGGAACACAAACCTAGATATTACAAGTGATTCTTTGAATTGCTTATATAATTGCAAAAACAAAAAAAAATGAAATGTGAGTTGCTCGTTAATTACACAACAAACCATGTAATTTCGTATATTAATAAAAGACGTAAACAAACCATGTAATTTCGTATATTAATAAAAGACGTAATTTGTAATTTACTCTAATTATTTTATGCTCGATTTATATCTATTTTAGTCTCAATTTAGATTGTATGTTTCTTCATTTCGTTTAAAATTATTGTTGCAAATTGAATTGAGTCCAAATTAAACATAAAAAATTGAAAATTATATCAACGGGATTGTTGTTTTTAAGTAAAAGTTGAGAGTGTTAATGATCAAATTGATAGTATGATTATTATCGGTCAATAATTAATAATTTGGATTATTAAAAATTCAATTTGCTTAGATTTTGTTAAAGATGTCAATCTGGTATAACAATGATTTATTCGGCTCCAATTCTAGCTATTACCTCCATCGAAGGTTATAGTTATTACGATGATAGGGGTTGTACCTACGTTGAACCATACGCATCCAACTACGGCAATCATTGTGGAAAGACGACGACGATAGTAGCGGAGATAACGACGGTGATGATTTTGAAAGAAGATACAGACAAATAAGGTAATCACTTAATTATTACAAACTTCTATAATTTACTAATATTTAATTATAATATTTAAAACCGTCAGGTTTTTTACGGTGATAATTCTGAAAGAAGATATACAGACAAATCAGGTTATTACTTAATTATTACAAACTTCTATAATTTACTAATATTTAATTATAATATTTAAAACCTTTAGGTTTTTTAAGATCGTAACGAATTTGTTGATTAACAACTAATATAGGTCGAGAAAATGATTATGTTATTGTCACGAAACAATCGAAAAAAATACAAATGGGTTTGTAGTTAAATTACAATTGAAATCTGATCGTGATGAAACATAGAAATGAACATCCACAAGGAAAGCTATTCTTAAAATAATTTATAAATTAATACCAATTTGTTCCCTCTGCAACAATATGAAAAATAACCAACAAACTCACTAAAAATATCAATATATTATGGACACAACAGAATGTCATAAAA
>BJCM01012519.1:0-24402 GCA_018326385.1 Flaveria bidentis
ATATATATATATATATATATATATAAACATACATGTGCATTGTGTACTACTCTTGATTTAAAAACGATAGCTTTCTTCTTGAATTTTAATCAAACTCATAAGCTACAATTTAGTAACTACATATGGTGATTAATGAAGTTTGAAATTGGGTTGAATTCAGAACCAAACATTATAATTAAGCCCCAATTTTGATTCGATTTGAGTATGAAAGAGTGGCAGGAGCATATTTGATGAGTAATTGGTAAAGTCATCAAATTTAACATAATACATTCCATTTTGAGACTCAATATTAATCAGAATGATGGATGCCTGTTGTATCAATTAATTCTTAACCTAGTTGACCATGTTTTCTTTAATTTCTTTAGTAAAAGATAAATAGGGTGTTACTGCTCGTTTTCATTATCTAAGTCTGTAAATAAATGAAGAGCCTTATAATTCAATCTACAAAAGAGTTTCTAATATCCACTTAATGAAAAAGCTATGACCATATATCAACACACAACCATCACCTGCTCCATTTTTGGGGTGCAAAAAATTAAAAAATGGTGGAGTACGTATTCTATTCAGAAGGTCCTTTTTATTACCAGCATCTCCATTATATTGATTTTCTTTTTGCGATTTCAAAACGTTGACTTCTAGTATCTTCTAATCTCTTGTGGTGGTAATGGTCCTTGTTTTCCATTGTTTGTATGCCTATTATTACAAGAAGAAAGAGTCTTTTAATTTAACTCCATTTGTTTTGTTGTTGGTGTTCCTTGCTCAAGAAACCCATAATACTGGAAATCATTAGGATATTAAAGAAGAATAAGTTCTTTATAAAACAGGTAATGAAAATAATCAGATTATTATATCACCTCTGCCTCTAGATAAAAAATTTAGTTTCAGATCTAGGCCAGATTCTCTGTTACGAAATACCTCACTTATCGATTCTCCTAGCCCTAGGAGGTTTCATCTGTCATTATCTACTATACAAAGAGAAGACAACATTGAGAATTATAGATTAACATTTTTTTGAAAGGCATAAAAATAGATAAACTATATATAAGAAAACATTCACCTAATTTGTCATGTCATCCTACAATGATACAGCCTTGGAAGCATAGTGGGCATCATTCTGCAATCTCAATACTCCATAGTTCCATCTATTAACTTAGCTTCTTGAATGACCTGTCTCACTGTTAAATAAGACCAGAAGCATGAATTTCAATCCCCTGTAAAAAAATAAGAAAAACATAATACATTACATGTATGAAGCAATTAACATTCTGATATTACAATTTATCAACTTCTATAATCTGTAAAACGACGATTAACTTTAAAACAACAGATCATATTAATATTTACAAGTATCTGCTCATTCATGAGTATATCCATAGAAAAGGTCTCCTTTGGGTTATTCTTAACTGGTTGTCACCATAAGTGTATAATACGAACCTTAATAGTTGAATCATCCTTAAAAGCACTCAGGCCGAGGGCCTTATTATCTTATACAGCAGGCTTAGGTTTTCTTGCTACAGACAAGTTTTTTCAACAAAATAACACTTGACTCGGCCATGGTATCTGTTAATGAAGTAATGAAAAGTGATTAAAGAGTAAAAAAAAGCCATAACATCGTAATGGAAATTATACATATACCTGAGATAAGTACTTGAAGTGTGAACTTTAATATGTCAATATGAATGAAAAATGGTGTTTATATATTGCTAAACTCAGTAACCCAGTTGCTGAAATTACGATGGAAAGTAAACAAAAAGTTAAAGATTTAAAATTTAAATTATGCACAAAACTAAAAATTAGCTGAATAATAGGTGAAGATCAACAACTTTAATCGCAGAAGTCAAATAGAAAAAAATACTTGATGGTATTATCGTGTACACCATTACAATTTTTAATATCAATTCCAATGAATATCTAAAATGTAAAAAAAATCATAAACACAAACGAACTCCAAAAATCCCTTCGGATTGTCGTCATTAACAAACTCATTTCCCCGTAACATAACAAAAATGAATAAAACTTCATCTTTAAACAAACTAAAAGCAACAAAACATAATAAACAACTAAATAACCCATCGAATCATACCAAACCACCACCAATTGAATGAAAAATACATATAACAGTTGATGGAATCGAAGCATACCACGTCATTCTTTGCTATAAAACAAAATAATCAATCTGTAAAGCCTAAAATTACATCGCACAAAGAGAAATTGTAAGCATAGTTCGACAAATTTAAGTACAACCATTCGGGATTCGACATAATACATACCTTGTGGGATGAATTCGTAACAATTTTCAAAGATTCGATTCGTGTTGAACGGATTCTACAGATGTATACTTTCGGTAGTTAGATTTAAGTCCGATCCATTACTTATGAGATGAAAGAGGATATTTTGTTGAAAGGTCTAGGGTTTCGGGTATGAGATTTGGAGGAATGAATAAAATGAAAAGAAATTAGGATTTAGAATAGCAGGGTGTAAATAGGCAGGAAAATAATTGAGGGGAGGTATTGTGGGAATGACATGTGTCTCAAATTGTAAAGGATTATTAGTATAGATTGATTAATGTAATTATGTTAATATTTATAAAGATGAGTTGGCACGATTTCTCGTCTATCCTGCTCCGTAGTGACTAGGATCACGCCAGGTTGAGTTTTACTGCTTTGATCAAAGCCCTAGTAATGTAGGTAAATCTTTTGTGACCTATTTGACATACGATTTCTGAAAACATAACTTAATGTTAAAAAGAGAGTTGATCAGGTTCCTTCCTAACATACCATTAATTTTAGAAAACCGTAAGAATTACTGAAGATTTCTCAAACTAATAAAAGGGAACCCGCAAATGATCAGAAAGTTAAAGTGATATGATTTCTAATAGCCGTTTTTAGTTCATTAGCCATGGATTTATTATGAAGACCGGTTTCGTGAATGAAAGTTAATCATACGTTTTTCAACCGTGTATGTCAATCACAATCACAGATCATAAATTTATAACTTCCCGTTCAAATGTAGATGCTAGCCATCTACAGTTTTCCCAAGACCACCATAACATTAACATAATATTTATCACACCATTAGTTCATCACAAATTACATAATTTCATCTGATTAGGATGATAAAAAGAGTTTAGCTCATAATGAGCTTGAACATAACAATAGATAAAAAATAAGATAGATATTAAATCATTGGTGAAATGGAACAATTAAACCGATAATCCACAATGGATGACGTTTAGACGATCCCAAGCTTCTTCCAAGTGTTGTATGCACCTCCCGAGCCTCCAAATAATCTTGAAGACTTGATTTTCGAGAGAATTCTGCAGACTAACTCTCCCACCAAAACTTGCCAAAAATGGTGAACTTAGGCTTCTGTTTATAGGCTTTCTGGAGTGTTTAAGCGTGGCCCCGTGCTAGTATAGTGCTTACAAAAGTTGGTCGGCTTGTACGTGCAGGTTGTGTCGGGCACGAACCTGTGCTAAATGGGGCACGACCCGATGTTGAAGGTGGGGCACGACCACGTGCTTGATGGGCACGACCCCGTGCTTGATGGGCACGACCCCATGCTTGTGTAAGGCCCCGTTTCCAGGACGCTTACAACTGGTGAATCATTGCACATAAAACATATGATTTCATCATATTACATAAAAACGTTACAACGGAACATGTAAACAAAACACTCCATTTCAATATAATATCTTTTGCAAAATAATACATCGTTATCCAATTAAAAAACCCAAGTTGCATTACATCACAAAAGCATTATAAATGGATGCCATACAAAAGAGTTGAGTAGCCATCTCGTGCCATCCTCAGCAATCATTACATGTCAACTGGAAACACATAAAAGTTAGCGTTGCTGATTGAGTACTAGTTTTAAAATAAAACATACTTTTCCTTTGTTAAAACGGTTCTTTACTTTCATGCGATCATACATCATACGTACACATAGATAATATCATTATTATCTTCATTATTCGTTCTTTCGTCATTACATCTTTTCCTTTCATGAAAACCATGAACTTTACCCTTCATGCTCATGGTACTAGGCCTAAGCCTATCATAAACCTTCATTCACGGTGCACAACACCTCTGGCCACAGTACCTAAGATAAAGTTCAGGTATACCATTGTCATATGTTATGCCCTTCATGCTCATGGTACTGGACCTAAGCCTATCATAGACCTTCATTCACGGTGCCCAGCACCTCTGGCCACAGTACCTAAAGGAAGCAACAATGGTTCCATACAAATGGTCAATCACAAAGAAAGACCCCGATGTGCTTCCTCTCGGGGTAGCGAACCCGCACACCGTTGGGCTAACCCCTTTTAATGGTGTGTCCCGACATACAAGGCTTGCAAGACTTTCTTTACTTTCATTCATTTATTAATGCATGCATTTATCACGTTTCTTTTTCATTATCTTTCACTTTACGTTACATAATACTTTCATTTAATTCATTAACATTCAACGTAAAGTCACGGGAAAGATAAACATACATCATAACAAGGAACATTAACATACACAGTCATCAACATCATACAGGGTAATATCATACATACATAACATACATCATGCATAATCATACAACATCACACATCACATCAATCACGTGCATCGTGTCATATAACCATACAGCATCACCTATCATTCTCATACATCACGCCATCCATGCTTATCATAACATCAACAACCCCAACGGTCCGAGCCCACGTCTGCACTTTCCCGAAAGTCAGACAACAAACTATGGTCATTCGAGCGTATGGGCCCTATTCAGTCGCATGGTCCTCCATACGTTATGAGAACACTTAGGAGAATGGGCATCCAGTCACATAGCCTCCAATCGCATGCTTCCCATGCGAATGAACCTCAGTCACATGACATCTAGGCGTATGGACCTCAGTCGCACACCTTTCGTGCATATGAACCTCAATCGCACGACTCACAGGCGTATGGACTCCAGTCGCATGACCTTCATCCGCATTTCTTTCAGTCGCATGACCTTCATCCGTATTTCCTTCAGTCGCATAACCCTCATGCGTATGACCTTCAGTCGCACTACTCACGTACGAATGAACCTCAGTCGTACTCCTTTCGTGCGTATGGACCTAGTCGCATGCCATTCGGACGCATGGACCTCCAGTCGCATAGCCTTAGCTGGGTGCAGAATGCAGTTCATCCCGAACTACAACCGTCATGTTCGACCTCCAAACTCTTCCAAACCTCTTTTAAGCTCAAATAAACCATTCTAAACCTTAGGGAAGCATACCACGACACCATTCAAGTACAAACAAGCCCGAAATCAAGTCCCACCCGCATCAATCACATACACATAAGCATACCTTCGGGTTCAACACCTAACTTTTCAGAAACGGATTTTAGATGTGTTCCAGTCCCAAAATCAGTCGAAAATATGTAAAAGAGGGGTCCTAGAACTCACCTTGACGACATCTTCGAGTAGAGCTTCGATTCCACCCGCTATACTTCGATTTCCACGCTCGAATCCACACGAACCAAGCTTTTTCTCCTCTTTTCTCCTTCTTTTCTCCCTTGGCTAAGTTCTTGGCAAGAATGGGGAGGGTGTGGGCTGCCCTCCCCTTTTATACCCTCAATCATCCAAGTTTCTTCCCGTTTTGGCAAGTTTGGTCCCTCGACTTTGAACTTTATTTCTTTTTCTTATTTCATCGGCTTCACAAAAAATTTCAGGGTGTTACAAGTCCACCCCCTTATATAGGTTTCGTCCCCGAAACCTGTTATTCCTTAAACAATTACGAGCAATACTGTCTCATCTCTTTTTTTAGTCTCCCACCTGGAATTCAATCGGTCTACGTCGTTTATCCACACACGACTTCTTGTCCATCTTTGGCTACCTTCACAAAGGCTTTGATCCTTTCCAGTTTCTCAGTCGTAGCCTCGACCACTTCGGCGCTCTCTAACTCTTTATGGCCAACATCACCCCAACACACACGAGTGTTCTACATCTCCTACCATATAGCATCATACCCTTTCGGGGTACGCGGTAGCTTCATGATAAAATCCATGGTGATGTGGTCCCCCTTCCATTCCGGTCTATCTAGAGGTTGGACCTTCCTACACTGCTTCTGATGCTCGGCCTTCACTTGTAGGCAAGTAAGGCATTTACCCACATACTCCACCACGTCGCGCTTCATACTCGGCCACCAGTAGTCTTTCTTCATGTTTTGGCACATCTTTGTGGCACCGTGGTGAATGGAGTATCGAGTTTTGTGAGCTTCATCCATAATCTTCACCCGTAGATCCCCCAAAACAAGAAATCCACATCCGTCCAAATCGGGTTTCAACACCGGGTGTGTTTTCACCCAATTCCGCAACCAGGCCTCTCATTCAAGTCATGAGTAGGATAATTAGCCTCATGAACCTTCAACTTTCAGGATGCATAGGCTATAACCTCTCCTTCTGCGTTAACACACACACCAACCCCGATTAGGAAGTATCTAAATAAAACACCAGATCTTCACTTCCACCGGGTAATGATAGAACAGGAGCTTGAGTCAGTCTTGCCTTCAGTTCTTCGAACACCTTCCCTTGAGCTTGACCCATACAAATTTCACATCTTTCCGGGTCAACCTGGTTAGTGGAGAAGCGATCTTGGAAAAGTCTTAGATGAACCTAGTGTAGTAGCCCGCTAAATCCAAGAAACTACGAATCTCGGATGGCGTCTTAGGAGACTTCCATTGCATCACTGCCTCCGCCTTTGTCGGGTCTACCAAAATCCCGTCAGGATTCACCACTTGACCCAAGAATTGAACTTCGCGCAACCATAATGCACACTTGGAGGACTTGGCATACAGATTCTCCTTTCTCAGTGTCTCCAAAACCTCCCGAATGTGACCGGCATGCTCTAGCTCGCTCTTCGAATAAATCAAGATATCATCAATGAACACAATCATTGGTTATCCAACATTGGCCGACACACACGGTTCATCAGATCCATAAAAGCAGCTGGCGCGTTGGTCAAAGCAAATGACATAACAACAAACTCGTAGTGACCATAATGCGTACGAAAAGCTGTTTTAGGGACATCCTGTTCTTTCACCTTCAGCTGATGATAGCTAGATCGAAGGTCTATCCTCGAAAACCAACTGGAACCTTGAAACTGATCGAACAAATCGTCTATTCTCGGTAAGGGATATCGGTCTTTCATCGTCAACTTGTTCCGCTCACGGTAGTCAATACACCTCCTCATACTACTGTCTTTCTTCATCAAGAACAAGACCGAAGCACCCCGAGGTGAGATACTCGGTCTAATGAACCCCTTATCAAGCAGCTCTTGCAACTGCTCCATCAATTCTTTCATCTCCATTGGAGCCAACCGATACGGTGCCTTGGCAACAGGTTGGGCACCTGGTATCAAGTCAATCTGAAACTCAATCTCTTGGTCAGGTGGCACTCTTGGTAAGTCTTCGGGAAACACATCTGGAAAGTCACACACAACCGGTACATCGGATAGTTATGGTGTTGGCGTATCCACGTCCTTTACATAGGCCAAGTAGGCAGTACACCCACGCCTCATGCACTTTCCCGCCACCCCCATTGAAATTACTTTCGAGATCGTCGTGACCCAATCCTCATGAATCGTTACCGAACTCCCGTCGGGCGCTGTCAAATCCATCATCTTCTTGCGACTCACAATGTTTGCCTCGAAGTCCGCTAACCAATCCATCCCAAGAACCAAATCAAAACCACCTAAGGCTATCACAAATAGTCTAACCGGGAATTCGTGACCTTCTAACTCCATATTATAGTCTTTTATCATCTCAGAAATCTTGGTAGACTTACCTATGGCGATTTCTACATCGAAGGGCTGATCAATACTTCTACTCCTAATGGGCATCTTAGCGCAAAAGGCAGCAAAAATAAAACTCTTACTAGCTTTGGGATCAAACAACACGGAAGCAAGAGTCCGGTTACTAGATACATACCTGACATGACATCGGGGTCCGTCCTAGCCTTCTCCTACATTATCGTGAAGGCCCTATGCTCTCTGCCCTTGGTTCCTTGCAGTCCCTGCTTATGTGACCCCTTCCATTGCAGTTATAGAATCATACCACCCCACACTCTCTTGCCAAATGACCGGGCATTCCACACTTGAAACAGAGATTTGATCTCCACTCACACTCTCCAACATACCCTTTGGCACACTTACCACACTTTCTCGTTCCCGCACCGGACGAAGCTACACGCCGGTCCTCCGTTATGGCAACCTTTTTGTTTAGAGTTGCCCTGCCACGTCTAAACCGCTTTCTGTTCCAATTTTTTTCGTTGCTACCCTTTGTGTTTACTTCAGTCGCGATCATCTCCTTCACCGCCTTAATTACATCGGTCACCATAGATGGAAAAATCGTCTGCATGACCTGTTGGACTCCCTCGACAACCGCCTCTTTCAGTGTCGTTCTCAAGCTAGTACTATCGTTGCCGCCTTCTAGGTGAGGGGCCTCGGGCTCTTCGAGTGCCATTTCAGCCGCCCTAGCCATGCTTCTCGTGACACGCGGTCCAGCACCACGTCCACCATAACCTTCATCTGACAAAACCTTAGGAGATCTACCGCCAGCCATCCTCTAACACACACTGAAAGATTCAAACACCAACACAGTCATTCAAAGAAACAACTCAGTTCATGTCAAGTATAGTAAGTCCCTAATTATAGAGGACAGTTGTGATTAGCCACTTACTTTACTCTTCATACCCCAAGCATTACCTGTCCTGACTACATCAGTATTTAAACCTACAAACAACACATACCCACATAACATGCGCACATAATACCGGTTAACATTATGAAAATACCTGATGGCACGCAGCTACTCAGATTGGCATCCCTCCCCTTTTCGTCCCATTCTCAGTTTAAGTTAAGGTTTATTTCGAAAATTTACCCATTTCACTTAAACTTTGGCTCTGATACCAACTTATAAGGCCCCGTTCCCGAGACGCTTACAGCTCATGAATCATTGCACATAAAACATATATTTTCATCATATTACATAAAAACATTGCAGCGGAACAAGTAAACAAAACACTCCATTTCAATATAATAGCTTTTGCAAAATAATACATCGTTATCCAATTACAAAACCCAAGTTGCATTACATCACAAAAGCATTATAAATGGATGCAATCCAAAAAAGCTGAGTAGTCATCTCGTGCCATCCTCAGCAATCATTACCTGCCAACTGGAAACACATAAAAGTCAACGTTGCTGAGTGAGTTCTAGTTTTAAAATAAAACATACTTTTCCTTCGTTAAAACTGTTCTTTACTTTCATGCGATCATACACCATACGTACACATAGATAATATCATTATTAACTTCATTATTCTTTCTTTTGTCATTAGTTCTTTTCCTTTCATCAAAACCATGAACTTTACCCTTCATTCTCGTGGTACTGGGCCTAAGCCTATCATAGACCTTCATTCACGGTGCAAAACACCTCTGGCCACAGTACCTAAGATAAAGTTCAGGTATACCATTGTCATGTGCTATGCCCTTCATGCTCATGGTACTGGACCTAAGCCTATCATAGATCTTCATACACGGTGCCCAGCACCTCTGGTTCCATACAAATGGTCAATCACAAAGAAAGACCACGATGTGCATCCTCTCGGGGTAGCAAACCCGCACATCGTTGGGCTAACACCTTTTAATGGCGTGTCCCGTCATACAAGGCTTGCAAGACTTTCTTTACTTTCATTCATTTATTAATGCATGCATTTATCACGTTCCTCTTTCATTATCTTTCACTTTACGTTACATAATACTTTCATTTCATTCATTAACATTCAACGTAAAATCACGGGAAAGATAAACATACATCATAACAAGGAACATCAACATACATAGTCATCAACATCATACAGGGTAACATCATACATACATAACATACATCATGCATAATCATACAACATCACACATCATATCAATCACACACACCGCGTCATATAACCATACGACATCACCCATCATCATCATACATAACGCCATCCATGCTCATCACAACATCAGCAACCCCAACGGTCCGAGCCCACGTCTGCACTTTCCCGAAAGTCAGACAACAAACTATGGTCATTCGAGCGTATGGGCCCTATTCAGTCGCATGGTTCTCTATACGTTATGAGAACACTGAGGAGAATGGGCATCCAGTCGCATAGCCTCCAATCGCATGCTTCCCATGCGAATGAACCTTAGTCGCATGACATCCAGGCGTATGGACCTCAGTCGCATGACCTTCATGCGGATGGCCCTCAGTCGCACACCATTCGTGCATATGAACCTCAATCGGACGACTCACAGGCGTATGTACTCCAGTCGCATGACCTTTAGTCGCATGACCTTTAGTCGCATGACCTTTAGTCGCATGACCTTCATCCGCATTTCTTTCAGTCGCATGACCTTCATCCGCATTTCCTTCAGTCGCATAGTCCTCACGCGTATGACCCTTAGTCGCACTACTCACGTATGAATAAACCTCAGTCGTACTCCTTTCGTGTGTATGGACCCAGTCGCATGCCATTCGGACGCATGGACCTCCAGTCGCATAGCCCTAGCTGGGTGCAGAATGCAGTTCATCCCGAACTGCAGCCGTCATGTTCGACCTCCAAACTCTTCCAAACCTCTTTTAAGCTCAAATCAATCATTCTAAACCTTAGGGAAGCATACCATGACACCATTCAAACACAACCAAGCCCGAAATCAAGTCCCACCCACATCAATCACATACACATAAGCATACCTTCGGGTTTAATATCCAACTTTTTAGAATGGGTTTTAGATGTGTTCCAGCCGCAAAATCAGTTGAAAATGTGTAAAAGAGGGGTCCTAGAACTCACCATGATGACCTCTTCAAATAGAACTTCGATTCCACCCGCTATACTTCAATTTCCACGCTCGAATCCACACGAACCAAGCTTTTTCTCCTCTTTTCTCATTCTCTTCTCCCTTGGCTGAGTTCTTGGCAAGAATGGGAGGGTGTAGGCTGCCCTCCTCTTTTATACCCTCACTCATCCAAGTTTCTTCCCGTTTTGGCAAGTTTGATCTCTCGACTTTGGACTTTATTTCTTTTTCTTCTTTCGTCAGCTTCACAGAAAATTTCTGGGTGTTATAGCTTGCTTTTTGGGGACAGTTTTTTTTGTCCTGTTGTAAGGCCTCGTTCCCGGGACGCTTACAACCGGTCAATCATTGCACTTAAAACATATAATTACATTAACCTCAATAAAGCGTTGCAGCAGAATCATTAAAACAAATATTTCATTTCATTAAAATAAACGCTTTTGCAAAATAATACAACATTTTACAAAATATCATTTGTTTGCATTATAATGCAAAAACACTATACAAAAGAATGCCATCCAAAATGAGCGAAATAGCCGCCCCGTGCCATCCTCAACAACCATTACCTGCCAACTAGAAACACATAAAAGTCAGCGTTGCTGAGTGAGTTCTAATTTTAAAATAAAACATATTTTATCTTTCGTTTAAAATCGTTCTTTACAATCGTACGTGATCATGCATCATACATACACATAGATAATATCATTATTATATTCATTGTTCATTCGTTCATCGCACGTTGCTCATTATCATTCATTATCATCATTCATTCCTTTTCTTTTGTATTGTTTATTCCGTACATACATGATTAATCTTTACTTTCATTCGGACGAATGCCATGTGCTTCACCCCACCGTCAATCATAAAGCGGGTACTGGGCCGAAGTCTATAAATAGACGCCCATACATTGTGCCCGGTGGCCTGACCACAGTACCGGGGTAAGTGGCAAGGATCCCATACGTATGGTCAAACGCACTAATTAGACTCCAGTGTGCATCCTTCCAGGGTAGCTAACCCACACACAGTTGAGCTAACACCCTTCATTGGGTGTGAAACTCCATACATTTGCTTGCAAGCCTTTCTTACTTTCATTCATTCATTAATGCATGCATTCTTTCGTTACGTTCCTCTTTTCATTATCTTCCACTTTACATTACATAATACTTTTCATTTCATTCATTCACATTCAACGTAAAGCCATGGGAAAAATAACATACATAATCAGGAACATAAACATATAAAACATCACCATACAAGGCACCATCAATCATACATAACATACATCATACACACCATCATGCATCAATCATGCATCAATCAAGGCACCATCAATCATACATAACATACATCATACATCACACCTCAAAAGTCAACTTACTTACCCCCGGGAACATCCCAAATCAAAGCCTACATATCACTTTTTCCCAAAAAATCAGAAAAATAAACTAAGTCCTTTATCACTTTTTCCCAAAAAATCAGAAAAATAAACTAAGTCCTTTAGGCGTATGGGCCCTATTGGGGCGTATGAACTCTTAGGCGTATGGAGGGCTTCCAGACGCATGAACACTATAGGGCATATGCACCTTCAGTCGAATGACCTTCAGTCACATGACTTCCAGTCGTGTGACCATTAGTCGCATGACCTTCGGCCGTATGGCCTCCAATCGCATAACCTTCAATCGCATGAGGAACACTTAGGCGCATGGACAACTTCTAGGCGCATGGGCACCATGGGGCGTATGGACCCTCAGTCGCTTGAACTTCAGTCGCATGGGGAAATCTCCAGGCGCATGAGCCCTAGCTGGGCGCACCAGCAACCTCACCCGTACCTAAACCTCAGATTTCAGTCCCAAACCCTCTCTAACCCGTTCTAAGCTTAAACCATCCATCCTAAGCCTTAGAAACCCAGTCACATCATCCTTCAAACATAACATGCCCAAACTCGAATCCCACCCAATCGCACACAACACATACATACGGGTACACACCCAACACAACAAAAACAGTTTCATATGCGTTCCAGCCCCAAAATCAATTAAAAACATGTAAAATAGGGGTCCCAAAACTTACCTTAGCAGCCTCTTGGGGTAGAGCTTCCCATAATCCCGCTTGCATCAAGTTCACACCTAGAAACCCACTAGAAATCGACTCTTTATCCTTGTTTTTCAAGATCCCGAAAGTTTCTACCCTTTTCCCTTTCCTATCCCTCTCTCAGCGGGGAGAGGGCTGCTATGGACACTTTATACCAACTTTTGTAACTTTTTGTTCTTTTGATACTTTTTACCCCTTGACTTGGGTAAAATACCTTTTCTTCCTTTTCTTTCTTTTTCTTCACTTTATTTTTCTCTCTTTGACTTCAAAGAAAATAACCAGGTGTTATAAGCCCACCCCCCTCATATAGATTTCGTCCCCGAAACCTATAATTCCTCGAACAAATGTGGGTAATGTTGTCTCATCTCTTCTTCAGTCTCCCACGTAGACTTAGATCCCTTTCTGTGCTTCCACTGTACGCGCACAAGAGGAACCACTTTATTCCTCAATCTCTTCTCTTTACGATCGATGATCGCCACTGGTTGCTCCACATAGTTGAGCCGTTCATCTACCTTGATATCTTCTAGTGGTACAACCATATTCTCGTCTGCTAAACATTTTCTCAGATGAGATACATAGAATGTCGGATGAATTCCACTTAACTCCTCCGGTAACTCCAGTCTGTAGGCCACCTCTCCTACTCGAGAAATGATTCGGAAAGACCCTATGTACCTTGGACTCAACTTGCCCCGCTTTCTGAACCGAATGATACCTTTCCAAGGTGAGACTTTCAACATAACTCTATCACCCACCTGGAATTCAATCGGTCTACTTCTATTATCAGCATATGACTTTTGCCTATCTTTAGCTACCTTCATGAAGGCCTTAATCCTTCCCAGCTTCTCAGTTGTAGCCTCGACCACCTCGACACTCCCTAATTCTTTTTGGCCGATATCACCCCAACAAACGGGTGTTCTACATCTTCTACCATATAACATATCATAAGGAGGCATACCAATACTTGTATGATAACTGTTGTTATATGAGAACTCAGCTAACGGTAAGTGGTCATCCCAACTTCTTCCAAATTCAATGACACATGCTCGAAGCATATCCTTCAGTATCTGAATGGTCCTTTTCGACTGACCATCCGTCTGAGGATGATAAGCCATGCTAATAAGTAATCTCGTCCCCATTGCATCGTGGAATCTCTTCCAAAACTTGGATATAAACCAAGTGTCATGGTCCGACACTATAGAGACCGGTACACCATGGCGACTTACAATCTCTTTGATGAACATATCCGCTAATCTTTCGGAAGAATACGTCTCACGGATCGGTGGGAAGTGAGCACTCTTAGTTAAACGATCAACTATCACCCATACGACATCATACCCTTTCATGCTACGCGGTAGCTTCGTAATTAAATCCATGGTGATGTGCTCCCACTTCCACTCCGGTATATCCAACGGTTGGTTCTTTCCATACGGCTTTTAATGTTCGGCATTCACTTGTAAACAAGTAAGGCATTTACTCACATACCCCACCATATCACGCTTCATACCCGGCCTATATTTCTTCATGTTATGATACATCTTTGTAGACCCCAGATGAATGGAGTATCGGGTCTTATGAGCTTTATCCATAATCTTTACACATAGATCCCCAAAACGAGGAATCCACATCCGCCTGAATCGGGTCCTAACACCGAGTGTGTTTCACCCAATTCCGCAACCAGACCTCTCATCCTTTCAGAGTTAAGATGATCTTCTTTTAATGCATCATCTTGAAACTCCTTGACTTGCTTCATCACATCATAGGTCATGATCAACTGGTAAGCTTTCACCTGAATCGGCTCGGGGCTCTCCTTTTGGCTAAGGGCATCCGCCACCATGGTGGCTTTGCCCGAATGATAATAGATCTCATCAATCATAGTCCTTTATGAGCTCCAACCATCTCCTTTGCCTCATGTTCAAATATTTCTGCTCGAATAAATACTTCAGCTCTTGTGGTCGGTGAATATGGTGCACTTCGTCCCATACAGGTAGTGCCTCCAAATCTTCAACACGAAGACCACAGTTGCTAGCTCCAATTCATGAGTAGGATATTTAACCTCATGAACCTTCAACTATTGGGATGCATAGGTTATAACCCTTCCTCTTTGCATTAACACACACCCCAACCCCGAGTAGGAAACATCAAAATAAACCACCAGATCTTCACTTCCATTGGGTAACGATAAAACAAGAGTTTGAGTCAATATTGCCTTTAACTCCTCAAACGCCTTTTCTTGAGCTTGACCCCACACAAACTTTACATCCTTACGGGTCAACTTGGTTAGCGGAGAAGCGATCTTAGAGAAGTATTGAATGAATATTTTGTAATAGCCTGCCAAACCGAAGAAACTACGAATCTCAGATGGCGTCTTTAGAGACTTCCATTGCATCACCGCCTCTACCTTTGCCGGATCCACCATAATCCCCTCGGGATTCATCACGTGACCCAAGAACTGAACCTCGCATAGCCAGAATGCGCACTTGGAGAATTTAGCGTACAATTTCTCCCTTCTCAACGTCTCCAACACCTCTCGAATGTGACCGACATGCTCATTCTCGTTCTTTGAATAAATCAGGATATCATCAATAAACACAATCACTGATTTACCCAACATCATCCGACATACTCGATTCATCAAATCCAAAAAAGCAGCTGGCGCTTTAGTTAAACCAAAAGACATAACGAGAAATCATAGTGTCCATAGCATGTGAAAAAAGCTGTTTTAGGGATATCCTACTATTTCACCTTTAACTGATGGTAGCCAGATCGAAGATCTATTCTCGAGAACCAACTGGCACCTTGAAGCTGATCAAACAAATCATCAATTCTCGGTAACGGGTATTGATTCTTTACTGTCAACTTATTCAGCTCACGGTAGTCGATACACATCCTCTTGCTACCATCTTTCTTCTTCATAAATAAGTCCGGAGCACCCCAAGGAGAGATACTCGGTCGAATGAACCCCTTATCAAGTAACTCCTATAGTTGCTCCATCAACTCCTTCATCTCAATCGAAGCCAACCGATACTATGCCTTAGCAACAGGTTGGGCACCTAGTATCAAATCTATCCGAAACTCGATCTCACGGTCAGGTGGCACTCCTTGTAAGTCTTCTGGAAAATATATCTGGAAAGTCACACACAAACGGTACATCGGATAGTTGTGGTGTTGGTGTATCCACATCCTTTACATAGGCCAAGTAGGCGCTGCATCCATGCCTCATGCACTTTCGGAATCGTAGTGACTCGATCACCATAAACCGTCACCAAACTCTCGTCAGGCGTTGTCAAACGAATCATCTTTTTGCGACACACAATTTTCGCCTCGTAGTCCGCCAACCAATCCATTCCTAGGACTACAACGAACCCGCCTAAGGTCATCACGAATGGTCTAACATGAAACTTGTGACCTTCTAATTCCACGTCACAACCTTCTATCTTTTCAGAAATCCTGGCAGACTTACCTATGGCAGTTTCTACATCAAAGGGCAATCTACACGCCTACTACTAACAGGCAGTTTAGCCCAGAAAGCAGCAGAAATAAAACTTTTACTAGCACCAGAATCAAATAATACAGAGGCTAAAGTTTGGTTTACTAAAAATGTACCTGACACAACATCAGGGTTCGTCCTAACCTCCTCCTGCGTCATCGTAAACGCTCTAGCGTTCGCCCTCTGTCTTTCTCCTCCAGTCTTCTTCACTGCCGAGCCTTCAGCCCTTGGCTTCTTGTAGTCCTTACTCAGGTGGCCTTCCCCGCCACAGTTAAAACATCTTGCCGCATGACAATCCTTTGCTATATGCCCCGTCCTCCCACACTTGAAGCATAAGTTCGATCCCAACCTACATTCTCTAATATGCTCCTTTCCACATTTGCCATACCTCTTCGACCCCGCACCAGATGTGACCATATGACGATCATGCACCCGTGCACTCTTGTTACTTGTCGGGGCACCACCCCGACCAAACCTCTTCTCATTCCAATTGCAGTCACCACCACCCTTCTTGCTCACCTCAACCACCACCACCTCTCGCTCGTCATACAACCTCCCCGCCAAGTCAACTGCCGACCTAAATGTGCTCGGTTGGGCATCGATCATGTGCCTGCGAATATCTGTTGGCAAGCCCTGAATATACCTCATGATCTTTTATGACAAGGGTGTCACTTGATCTGGCACCAGTCGTGCCATCTCATTGAACTTGGTGGTGTATTGCTGATGTGTCATGGTTCCCGCCTCCAGCTGCAGAAACTCCCTTTCCACCTTATCAATTTCCTTATGAGGACAAAACTCCTCGATCACCAAATTTTTTAGCTCCGCCCACTTTATCCTTCTAATTGCCCGACTACCCTCGGCTTGGACAATATTGTCCCACCAGCACAAAGTGGAGTCCACAAATGAGTGGGCAGCGAACTTCACTTTCTGATCTTCCCGACACTCGCTAATGTCGAGAACAACTTCCATCTCTCTCACCCACCGGTGAGCAGCAGCAACAATAACATTACCATCAAAAGTAGGGGGCTTGCATCTTTAGAAATGCCCCATTGTTTCAGCCTCGGCTCGCCTCCGGCGTAGGCTCTTCTTCCTCCTCCTCATCATCGGAGAGAACAGTCTCAGTCTCCAGTCACTCTCGTCCTCCCGAGGACCTATTCCTCTCCCTTCTTTCTCCTTCTCTTATAGCCTTAATCACTTCAGTCACCACAGACGATAAGATCGTCTGCATGACCTGATGAACTTCTTCCACAACAACCTCCTTTACTGAGGCTCTCAAATTAGCACTCTCATCTCCACCCTCTGGATGAGGGGTCTTGGGTTCTTCATGAACCACTTTTTCGACTCTAGGCCTTCCTCTTTTGGGCCACGGTTCCGCACCACGTCCACCGCGACCTCCACCACGTGAAGCTTTAGATGATCTACCACCAACCATCCTCTAACACACTGAAAGATTCAAACTCCAACATGATCATTCAAGATAATAGCTCAGTTTATGTCAAGTATAGCTAGTTGTGATTAGCCACTTACTTTACTCTTCATACCCCAAGTATTACCTATCCTGACTACATCAGTATCTAAATCTACAAACAGAACATAAACCACATAACATGCGCACGTAATACCGGTTAACATTAAAGAAAATACCTTATGGCACGTAGCTACTCGGGCTAGCATTCCTTCCCTTTCCATCCTATTTTCAGTTTAAGTTTAGGTTTATTTTGAAAATTTACCCGTTTTGCTTAAACTTTGGCTCTGATACCAACTTGTAAGGCCTCGTTCCCGGGACGCTTACAGCTAGTCAATCATTGCACTTAAAACATATAATTACATTAACCTCAATAAAGCGTTGCAGCGAAATCATTAAAACAAACATTTCATTTCATTAAAATAAACGATTTTGCAAAATAATACAACATTCATTACAAAGTATCATTTGTTCGTATTATATTGCAAAAACATTATACAAAAGAATGCCATCCAATGAGCCAAGTAGCCGCCCCGTGCCATCCTCAGCAACCATTACCTGCTAACTTGAAACACATAAAAGTCAGCGTTGCTGAGTGAGTTCGAGTTTTAAAATAAAACATACTTTATCTTTTGTTTAAAACCGTTATTTACAATCGTACGTGATCATGCATCATACATACACAGAGATAATATCATTATTATCTTCATTATTCGTTCGTTCATCGCACGTTACTCGTTATCATTCATTATCATCATCCATTCCTTTTCTTTCGTATCGTTCATTCCATGCATACATCATTAATCTTTACTTGCATTCGAACCAATCCCAAGTGCTTCACCCCACCGTCATGCATAAAGCGGGTACCGGGCCGAAGTCTATAAATAGACCCCCATACATTGTGCCCGATAGCCTGACCACAGTACCAGGGCAAGCGGCAAGAATCCCATATGTATGGTCAATCGCACAGATTAGACCCTAGTGTGCATCCTTTCGGGGTAGCTAACCCACACACAGTTGAGCTAACACCCTTCATTGTGTGAGAACCTCCATACATTTGCTTGCAAGCCTTTCTTACTTTCATTCATTCATTAATGTATGCATTCTTTCATTACGTTCCTCTTTTCATTATCTTCCACTTTACATTACATAATACTTTTCATTTCATTTATTAACATTCAACGTAAAGCCACGGGAAAAATAACATACATAATCAGGAACATAAACATATAAAACATCACCATACAAGGCACCATCAATCATACATAATATACATCATACACACCATCATGCATCAATCATAAATCACCCATCTCATCATCTATGATCTCAAAAGTCAACTTACTTAGCCCCCGGGAATATCCCAAGTCAAAGCCTACATATCACTTTTTCCTAAAAAATCAGAAAAATAAACTAAGTCCTTTAGGCGTATGGGCTCTATTGGGGCGTATGAACACTTAGGCGTATGGAGGGCTTCCAGATGCATGAACACTATAGGGCGTATGGACCCTCAGACGCATGAACACTATAGGGCGTATGGACCCTTAGTCTCATGACCTTCAGTCGCATGACTTCCAGTCGTGTGACCTTCAGTCGCATGACCTTCGGCCGTATGACCTCCAATCGCATAACCTTCAATCGCATGAGGAACACTTAGGCGCATGGACAACTTCCAGGCGCATGGGCACTATAGGGTGTATGGACCCTCAGTCGCATGACCTTAAGTCTCATGGGGAAATCTCCAGGCGCATGAGCCCTAGCTCGGTGCACTAGCAGCCTCACCCGTACCTAAACCTCAGATTTTAGTCCCCAAACCCTCTCTAACCTGTTCTATGCTTAAACCATCCATCCTAAGCCTTAGAAACCCAGTCACATCATCCTTCAAACTAACATGCCCAAACTCGAACCCCACCCGATCACACACAACACATACATACGGGTACACACCCAACACAACAAAAACAGTTTCATATGCGTTCCAGCCCCAAAATCAATTAAAAACATGTAAAATAGGGGTCCTAGAACTCACCTTAGCAGCCTCTTCGGGTAGAGCTTCCCACAAACCCGTTTGCTTAAAGTTCACACCTGGAAACCCACTAGAAATCGACTCTTTCTCCTTGTTCTTCAAGATCCCAAAAGTTTCTGCCCTTTTTCCCCTTCCTCTCCCTCTCTCAACCGACTAGAATGAGTATGGGAGAAGGGAGTGGGCTACCATGCCCACTTTATACCAACTTTTGTAACTTTTTATCCTTTTGACACTTTTTACCCCATTGACTTGGGTAAAATACCTTTTCTTCCTTTTTTTTTCTTTTTCTTCACTTTATTCTTCTCTTTTTGACTTCAAAGAAAATAACCGGGTGTTACACCTGTCAGATGTCCAAACACGGGGGTGTGTTAATTTAGCACGGGGTTGTGTTTTTGGCAAGGCATGGGGATGTGCTTAATGAGGCACGACCCCATGCTTAGTCTTCAAAGCTCGGATTACTTCAATTTCTTGTTAAATATGTTTTTTGTCCATCTTGCCCTTTTAAACACCTGAAAACACAATTTAACATTTTTAAGTACATTTTCATCATTTTAAGGGAGATATTAGGGAATAATTGATGTGCTTTTGATAGGAAATTTATGTATAATTTGTGTAAGGCCCCGTTCCCGAGACGCTTACAACTGGTAAATCATTGCATATAAAACATATATTTTCATCATATTACATAAAAACATTACAGCAGAACATTTAAACAAAACACTCCATTTCAATATAATAGCTTTTGCAAAATAATACATCGTTATCCAATTACAAAACCCAAGTTGCATTACATCACAAAAGCATTATAAATGGATGCCATCCCAAAAGAGTTTGGTAGCCACCTCGTGCCATCCTCAGCAATCATTACCTGCCAACTGGAAACACATAAAAGTCAGCGTTGCTAAGTGAGTTCTAGTTTAATAATAAAACATACTTTTCTTTCATTAAAACTGTACTTTACTTTCATGCGATAATACACCATACGTACACATAGATAATATCATTATTATCTTTATTAATCATTCATACATTCATTCTTTCATCATACGTTCATTAACCTTCGCTTTCTTTCATCTTTACATCTTTTCTTTTCTTTAACCATAAACCTTACACTGCTATTCCTGGTATTGGACCTAGGTCTATCATAGACCAGCTATAACGGTGCTCCGCAACTCTGGTCACAGCACCTAGGGTAGAGTTTAGGTGTACCAATGCCATGTGCAATACCCTGCTATTCCTGGTACTTGACCTAGGCCTATCATAGACCAGCTATAACGGTGCATCACACCTCTTGTCACAATACCTAGGGTATGTAGCAATGGTGCTATACAAATAGTCAATCACAAAGAAAGACCCCGATATGCATCCTCTTGGGGTAGCGAACCCACACATCGTTGGGCTAACATCTTTTAATGGCATGTCCTGACATACAAGGCTTGCAAGACTTTCTTTGCTTTCATTCATTCATTAATGCATGCATTCTTACTTACTTTTCCTTTTTTCATTATCTTTCGCTTTACGTTACATACTACTTTCATTTCATTCATTAACATTCAACGTAAAGCCACAGGAAAGATAAACATACATCATAATAAGGAACATAACATACACCGTCATTAACATCATACAGGGCAACATCATACATACATAACATGCATCATGCCATGTAACATCATTATGCCCAACATAACCCTTAAGACCTCATCGATCATCTTACATATACTTACGGGAACTTCCCTCGTCAAAACTTACATCTGCACTTTCCCCCGAAAGCCAACAATTAAACTACATTTCCTCGGGCACACCAGCCCTACTTGGGCGTATGGAAACCCTTCAGTCGCATGGCCTCCAGGCGGCTGAACATCAAGCGATTGGACCAATGTGGATGTATATCTATGCGGATGAACACCCAATCGTTCGAATGAAACTAATGCGATTGGACTCAATGCGGATGAGTCCTATGCGAATGGACCTAATGCAGATGAAACTAGTGCGAATGGGCATTTATGCGACTGGGCTCTCGGTCGTGCGAATGAACCCTCACTCGTGCGAATTAACCTCAATCGCACCTCAATCGGCCGTATGGCCTCCATTCGGTGTCTTAGCCCTAGCTGATGCAGAATGCAGTTCATCCCGAACCCAATCTGCCATTTTCGACCTTCAAGCTCATCCAAACCCATTCTAAGCCTAAATCAACCATCCTAAACCTTAGGAATGCATACCACCACCTCATTCAAGCACACACAAGCTCAAAAGCAAGACCCAAACGAATCATACACATACCCACACATACATAAACGGGTCAAACACACACACACACACTTCAAAACCCCGATTTTCAGATGTGTTTCAGCCCCAATCATTCAAAAATGTGTAAAAGAGGGGTCCTAGAACTCACACAAACGACCATAATGAGAAGAGCTTCGATTAGACCCGCTACACGATGATTTTGCTCTCTTGAATCAACTCGAACCAACTTTTCTCCCTTTTTCTCTCTTTTTCTTTCTTTTGGCTGATTTGTGGGTGTGGGGAGAGGGTAAGGGCTGCCCTCTCCCTTTAAATACCCCCACTCACCCAACTTTCTCTCGTTGGCGAGTTTGGTCCCCAAACTTTGGACTTTATTTCTTTTTTTTCTTTCGTCGGCTTCAAAATAAATATCCGGGTGTTACAAGTCCACCCCCTTTATATAGGTTTCGTCCCTGAAACCTGTTATTCCTCGAACAAACGTGGGTAATGTCGTCTCATTTCTTCTTCAGTCTCCCACGTTGACTCGGATCCTTTCCTGTGCTTCCACTGTACACGCATAAGAGGAACCACTTTATTTCTCAGCCTCTTCTCTTTTCGATCGATGATCGCCACCGGTTGCTCCACATAATTGAGCCGTTTGTCTACTTCCATATCTTCCAGTGGAACAATTATGTCTTCATCCATCAAGCACTTACTTAGATGAGATACATGGAATGTCGGGTGAATTCCACTTAACTCATCTGGTAACTCCAGTCTATAGGCCACCTCTCCTACTCGAGCAATGATTTGGAAAGGTCCTATATACCTTGGGCTCAACTTTCCCCGCTTCCTGAATCGGATAATACCCTTCCAAGGTAAGACCTTCAACATAACCCGGTCACCCACCTGGAACTCAATCGGTCTGCATTGTTTATCGGCATACGCCTTCTGTCTATCTTTGGCTGCCTTCATGAAGGCCTTGATCTTTTCAAGATTCTTAGTCGTAGCCTCGATTACCTCGTTGCTCCCTAACTCCTTCTGACTAATGTCACCCCAACAGATGGGTGTTCTGCATCTCCTACCATATAGAATCTCATAAGGTGGCATACCAATGCTGGCATTATAACTGTTGTTGTATGAGAATTCAGCTAACGGTAAGTGGTCATCCCAACTTCCCCCAAAATCGATAACACATGCCTGAAGCATGTCCTCCAATGTCTGAATGGTGCTCTCTGACTGACCATCAGTCTGGGGATGATAAGTCATGCTGATGTGTAACCTCGTCCCCATAACGTCATGGAATTTCTTCCAGAATTTGGATGTAAATCGGGTGTCACGATCAGACACAATAGACACTGGCACACCATGACGAGTTACTATCTCCTTTATGAACAGATCAGCCAACCTCTCGGATGAATATGTCTCGCGAATCGGTAGGAAGTGAGCACTCTTCATCAGACGGTCCACAATCACTCATATGGCATCGTACCCTTTCGGAGTACGTGGAAGCTTCGTAATGAAGTCCATGGTGATGTGCTCCCACTTCCATTCCGGTATATCCAAAGGTTGGATCTTCCCATACGGCTTTTGATACTCGGCCTTCACCTGTAAACAAGTAAGGCATTTACTCACATACTCCACTACGTCACGTTTCATACCTGGCCACCAATAATCCTTCTTCATGTCTTGATACATCTTTGTGGCACCTGGATGAATGGAGTATCGTGTCTTGTGAGCTTCATCCAAAATCTTCACCCGTAGATCCCCAAAACAAGGAATACACACCCGTCCAAATCGGGTTTTAACACCAAGTGTGTTCTCACCCAATTCTGCGACCAAACCTCTCATTCTTTCAGAGTTAAGATGATCTTCTTTCATTGCCTCATCTTGAAACTCTTTGACTTTCTTCATTACGTCAGAGGTCATGATTAGTTGATACGCTTTCACTTGAATTGGCTTGTGTCACACCCTCAAAATCCACGTGCGGAGTTTTACCGCGAGGCGTGTGAACAAACCAGGATCACAGTCAATAGTTACTCAGAACGACTCTATATGCAATAATTAAATAAAATCAACCAAAGTAAAAACTTTAAAACTGTGCGGAAGCGTATTGTAAAACAACCCAATGAAATAGAAATGTATGCTATGGCAAAACATGTGCCAACCCAAAGAGTAATATTAATCATTTTAAACCATAATGATGTCTTGAAAACTGAGTCTTAGAATGCAAGTGCAACCGTGTAGTGCT